>UELU01126226.1:0-25328 GCA_900490025.1 Megastigmus dorsalis
GGCGCGCAAGCACCGAGGTTGATGAGCGGGACAGCGAGCGTGGCGCGTGTCGCGAGAGAGAGTGAGACAGGTGCTCTCGCGAATTAGAGAGAGACGACGCGATAGGAAAAGTCGATCGCGTCGTCAGATCGATTTCCGCCGCGAATCACCACGGACGTGTGAAAATCAAGGATACGTGCTAGACTACGCGACGCGACACGGTTGTGTGTGTGTGAGAGTGTGTGATACAGCCACTCACAAGCCCCGTCTTAAGCTGCACTGGACTGCAGGCCAGTGCAACTTCTGGAAGGACAATTAGTAGCGACTGCGAGCGAGAACAGCGCAGCCCAAAGTAAGTACTCAAAGTACTATTGCGGCGGATCGCAAACGGCGATCCGCGTATGCAGGTGTGCGTGTGTGTGTGTTCCCGCGTTTTAGCCTTCTCGGTTCGCGATTAAATTGTATAGTGAATTATACTCAGAATTGCAGAATATATTTTGTTACTTTAACTTCCGCATTCGTTATTTGTGTAGCTTGTCCCTATTATTCCCGCGATTACCGCCGCCTCCGCGGGCACAGTGGAAAAGCGTTTCCACTGTGCAATAACTGAGTAGCTGGTATTGTGAGCACAGCACGGTGCTCACGATAGAATAAGTCCGAGCAACGGAAAGCGGGACTCGTCAAGAGAGTCTCGCGTTTGTACAGCGGCCGTTTTACCAGATCAGCGGGTAAAATCACACGTAGATTTTCCCGCTGCAACGTGCAGGAAAGGTAGGAGTGTGCAGTACACCGGTACTGCACACAGTAAAAACAGCCCCGTTACAAAACTTTATACAATTACTATAGTATCACTACAGTAAAAGTTAATATAACTATTGAAAGATATTGTACATATTGAGTATATGTGACCGAGTATTTTTAAAACAGATTTTGAGCAATTACAAAGGTGAGGTTACGCAAAAATGTAGGCATTATCATCTACGAGAGACGTGATTTTCAACATCTTTAAAAGTTCAACCTAAATTACAAGAAAGTCAAATTCAGTTCAAAGTAATGGTGTGAAGACTAAGAAAATCTCTTGAAAAAGACAAAACAGAAGTAAAATTGAAAGCAATGCACCTATAAACAGAACGAAAAAATCATTTTTTTATTTCCTTATTACTTACACATATTATTAAATTACTGTAAGAAATATTAAATTTATGTGATCAATGCAATTAATGCAAAATATACAAGTATATTTATTTCGTGTTATTATAAATTTTAAAAATACATTATTTTTTTTATAATTGTAGGTTTTTATTTTTTTAAATTGTATTTTTTTTAATTAGCAACTATTTTATTTAATTTAGAACATTTCACAATATTTTAACTATTAAACAAGTATATGCTCAGTATTAATTTCAAAAAGAAAAAAAAAACAGTTTAAATAAATTCAAAATTTTGATTTTGGTTCTTTTTGAAAAAATGCCCATAAAGAAGAAAATATTTTAAATTAATTTAGCGCAACTTAAGTCACGTCTTTTAATCATATTTAGCATCGGTCTAAGTGGTAAAAATCATGCAAAAAGCAAAAAAAATCCCAAATTTTTTTACAAAATTTGTCAACACACCTACATGCACGCACACATACATACATAAACTCAATTATACACAATTATGAAGACCCAAGGGGATTTTACAGGTCATTTTCACAAGAGTTTAAGTATCAACTTTGTTAGCGGTTTTATCGGGACCAAAAGGGTCTAGACTATTTTTTAAACCAGATTTGAAAATGCTAGCTTAAAAGTTTTCTAAATATATACATAATATATTATAACAGAGCATTTGAATCCACGTTACCAGGAAAAAACAAATTTTTTTTGGAAAACTGACTGATTTAGCTGAATTTTTAAAGGTCAAAGGATGATCTTGAACTTACCCCTTTATTTTTTTCGTATGAGAAATTATATCAGCTTTCATCTCCATCCAGTCTTTTCACTCTAGGTCATTTCTATCATAAGTTCTACGATTTTAGGAAAAAATTTCCACATTTTTCCCATAGTGCGCCACTGAGCATTTGACGCGACGCGTCGAACGACACAGTGTCGAGAGCCCTAGCGGGGGCGACGTACTGTAATAGTATTTAGCGGAGTTAATAAATGCCGCCCAACGATTCTAGTATTAAGTACAGTGCTTATTCTGTCTTCAAATACCTAGCCCCAATATTGACGGACCGGCCTTCTTGCCGACTGAGCAGCCGAGCTCGGAGAGGACCGTGTCCTTTCGTGCGATGGCCGTGACTTACCGATGAGCACCGGGGCAAAGATAAGGATATTATGAAATAATTTAGGAGACGTTCGACCAAAATCGAAAACCTCATCGATATCACTGCCCTCGTCACATTGGCGCCCAACTTTTAATGGCAAAAAATAGAGTGAAAATATATATTTTAAAGTAAATTCGCATTAAACTGTATCACGTAACTAAGTGCATAAAATATCATGCACGTGTCTTGTAAGTAGCCAAAATGGCGCACGACACGGACAATGCTGGAATGTCTCGCTTACATAGCAGCCGTTCTTGGCTAGCATTACCGCACGCTTCAACAAAAGCCGTTCATGTCTAAGGTTTCCGAGAATAAATTCAATAAGTTAAATTCAAATAATAGAATAAAAAAAAAATTTTTTTCTGCACTGTAATGCGAGAAATTTAAGTGAACTATCAATACAATTATATTTTAATAAATTTGAGTTAGAATAAGTTGAATTCAAAGGTGAGAGAATTTACACTTTGATATATTTAGAAAGTTAAAACGGCAATAAATTAAGTTTTTCTTCTCTCAAACAAAATCAGTGCAAATTTAAAGATTTTTGTGTTTTATGAGTAAATAATCAAGAAACATGATACAGTAAAAATATTTAAAAAGTATTAACATACACTAAGATATGGCACATAAAGAAAGAACGCTGCTGAATTTTGAAAGCACATGAAATAAATGATAAAACTAATTTTCTATAATGAATGAAGTATTTTATTATAAATATATTTTTTTTCTCGGCCAGGGAGCCATCAAAGATAAAAGAAAGCCAAACCAAATTCAGCAGCCGAAATTTTTTTTTTCCTTCGCATAAATACCTCAGTCGAAATACACGATTAAGCGTCGACTCGCATTCCATACTGATCAACATAAACACAGCGAGGAACAAATGTCTCGAGCGCCAATGCTTTCAGACACTCATAATAAACGCGACAAATATTACATATAAGTTCTGAAAGTATAATTGTCTTTAGACATTGGAATTGCTGCAATAAAACGTATTGCGAATTATGCATTTTTTAAACAAATACAGATTAATTTAGAAAAATGTAATCATTTTACAATAAAATATTTTTTTTAATTAACTATTACAACGAATAATCTTGAAATTGAAAGAAATCAAATAAAATCATTTAAACAATTCTGAGGAGCCGTTCACTCACAAATGCATAAGACAAAGGCAAATCAAATGTCAACTATATTTAATGAATTATATTAGGTGCACAACTTTCCTTCCCCCGATTTTTTCGAAAATTTGAGGCTTTATTCTGAAAAAGTGATTAGCTGTTTATGATTCAAAGTACTGTCCGTCACTAGCCATTACTTTTTGCCATGTTTCGGGTAATTGTCGGATACCATCTCGAAAAAACGATGCGTCTTTTGAGGCGATCCACAAATCGATCCATTCTTTGACTTCTTCATAAGAATGGAAATGCTGCTCAGCTAGGCCATGCGCCATCGATCGGAACAAATGGTACTCGGAAGGAGCAATGTCTGCAGAGTACGGCGGGTGGGGTAAGACTTCCCATTTTAGGGTTTCCAAGTATGTCTTGACGGGTTTTGCGACATGTGGCCGAGCATTGTCATGTTGCAGGATAACTTTATCGTATCTCTCTTGATACTGTGGCCGTTTCTTCTTGAATGCTCGACTCAAACGCATCAATTGCGTTCGATACCGATCCCCTGTAATAGTTTCACTCGGTTTCAACAGCTCATAATACACCACACCGAGCTGGTCCCACCAAATGCAGAGCATAACCTTGGCACCGTGAATATTCGGTCTGGGCGTAGATGTGGAGGCATGTCCGGGCATTCCCCATGATTTTCTGCATTTGGGATTATCGTAGTGGACCCATTTTTCGTCGCCGGTTACAATGCAATGTAAAAAACCTTTCCGATTCTGTCTTTGAAGCAGCTGTTCACAAGCAAAGAAACGGCGTTCAACGTCTCTTGGCTTCAATTCATAAGGAACCCAATTTCCTTGCTTCTGAATCATTCCCATGACTTTGTGGCGTTTCGAAATTGCTTGTTGAGTGACTCCCAATGATTCTGCTAATTCTTCTTGCGTTTGGCACGAGTCTTCAGCAAGTAATGCCTCTAGTTCGGAAATTAAAATTGATTTATCTGAGAACTCTTCTAACGTCATATCTGCATAGTCTGGCCGTAACGGATGGAATTCAGGGCGCATATTTAAAAAAATCCTGTGGACTTTGCTCTTCTCGCTTTCGCTTTTGTGTGTTGGTAATTTTTTGTATTGGAACTGCATGTCTGCTATGTAGTCCTGCATCGGCTCCGTTGGGCCTTGCTTTCTATCTGTAATTTTATTCAGCAATACGTCCACGTATAATGCATCCTGATATTGTTTTTTGAGGTCTGATTCGAAATTTGCCCATCTCGTCCATATATCTCTTTTAATTCGATATAGATTGAGCGCTGGCGTCTGCAGTATCAGTGGGATTACTCCCAGCATCTCCTCTTCTGATGGTGCATTGGCTTCTCTGCACTCTTTCGCTCTCAGCAGGAGCTCATCTATATAGTTGTTGACCCCTCAGAATTTTAATTTCCAAGTTGATATTATTTTTTCGATATCTCGAGGATGACTGCTCGGATGAGATATCTGCGGCTCGGGGGCCTGTTGATCGAGTGGTTGGTAACCTACGTCGAATATCGTTTGTCTTGATGATGTTCTGGACGGCTCCCCTTGGTGGCTATTAATTTTAACTGCGTATTGCGCAAAAACATCTTGAGATATGTCGTATGAGATGTCTCCGATTGTTACTCGCAGTGGGCGGACCGGCGATGTATTTGGGTTGAACGGGTGTGTATTCTCATTCGCGTGGCTAAGTTTCTCTGACCATCTTTTATGTGTATTATCTACTGGAATTTTCCTGCGGCTCGATACGTTGTTGAATCGAACTGCCCGCGTGCTTGATGAGTCCTCGCCGTCTGTGGCGTCGTGAGCCATTTCAGGCGGCTCCTCGTCCGATATTTGAATATCGTCTTCTTCATGAATTATCTCTTCTCTGATTACTGAAGCTAATATATTTTGGAGTTTTTCTTTTCTCCTCTGTAAGTCTTCTTCGTTGTGTGTGGCTGATCTATGGTAGTCTTCTTCGTTGTGTGTGGCTGATCTATGGTAGTCTTCTTCGTTGTGTGTGGCTGATCTATGGTAGTCTTCTTTATCGAATTTTCCGGAAATTGTCATTGCCAGCCTTTCTATTTTTTCTTCTCTTTTTTCCGACGTCTCGTAATTCTAGCCTGCTGAATGTCGCGTTTAATTCACCCTCTTCTTGACTGACTCTATCCAGCCATTCCTGTATTTTGGAGCTTGAAGCCATTGTACGTTCTATTATTTTACGTGAACTTCTAGCTATATTTTCTGTTTTTTTTGTTTATTAGATATTTTTAAGTGTTTATTATATTGACAGCTCGCTAGCTTATTTTTCTTTTGCTGCTATTCTGTGATTAATCGAATTGATTTATTTTAGCAGTATTCGAACTTCTTGTGTATTTAAAAATTTTCTTGTACGGCTCGCTAGCTTTTATTCTTCTTGATTGCTAATTTTTTAGCCAAATGCGAAATTTATTTAATTTATTGATATGTTTTTTATATTTCCTACGGCGTTTGCTCGGATTATTAGCATTCCTGTAAGTTGTCCTTCGTTTTTCCACAGAAAAAGAAACTTCTTGATGCTTATACTTTATATTAATCCATTAATTAATTGATTGTAAAAATAATTTTGACTTTATGAATTATTTTTAATAATTGTAAAAAATATTTTGATAATTATAAAATCGTAAACTTAAATCGTTAACTTTATTATGTTGAGTCCTTATCGGTTTTGTTTATTCATTTTATTATTTAATCATTTGATTTAATTGTCTTAATTATATAATTTGGTTATCCAATTTATTTGAGTAATCCTCTTGATGTGTATAATCTATTTATCTTCCTCTGATGATAGTAATCCTGTTATTATTATTCTGTACAGCTCCTTAGTTTATTTCGGCTTTTAGCCTGCTGATAATCTGTGTACAGTCCTTGAAGGACAGACAATTTTCGTTTTGTCTAAATTTTATTATGAAATTTAATACTACTAGGTTTTATTTATAATCCAATTTATGACCGTTAATATTATTCAGTTTTATGAATTACTTTAGACTTGTAATATTAAATCCTGAATCTATTGTCTTTATCCTCTTGAAGGTCGGCTATTTCTTGAGCCGGAATATTTTTTCTAATCTTTCTCTTGAAATATTCTTACATCTAACATTTTATTCTTATATATAACATGATATTTTTATTTATTATTAGGTGTACAACTTTGCTTCCGCCGTTTTTCGATAGATGGCTGCAGCGGTAAGTGCCGGTTGAAATAGGCAGGTCAAAAATTTCATACAGTAAGCTTGGACATCGGTCAACATAACGATAGCAGCACATTAGAGAATTTGTGTTTGCATCAAAAGTGTATTCTCGATCGAAGATGTCAGTTTTCGAGCCAAATTCTCGTCATTTGCGGGAAGTGTTGATTTTCTGCTTTCATTTGAAGAAAACTGCGGCTGAGGCTCATCGAATGCTCTCAAGTGCTTACGGTGACGCTGCTCTTAGTGAAAGAACGTGCCGTGAGTGGTTTCAACGCTTTAAAAGCGGTGATTTTGATGTCGAGGACCGGCATGGCGGCGGAAGAGAAAAAATTTTCGAAGAAAATACAAAAAATTACCAACACACAAAAGCGAAAGCGAGAAGAGCAAAGTCTACAGGATTTTTTTAAATATGCGCCCTGAATTCCATCCGTTACGACCAGACTATGCAGATATGACGTTAGAAGAGTTCTCAGATAAAGCAATTTTAATTTCCAAAACGTTCGATGTAGGAAAAAAACAGTCTACAGCAAACGTTAAAGAAAATAAAGCTTCAGAGAAACAAAACGGAGTGAGAGTTAATACCAAGGAAAAGCCAAAGGTAGAAGCCGTCTCGGTGCCGACACACTCGGACGTGTCTAAAATGATAAAAGAAGAATTCCAAAAATTCTTCATTAGTAAAAATAATATCGACAAAAATTATAGTAGTAACAGAAATCAAAATAGAAATTATAACGGCAATCAACAACGACAAAGCTTCGGAAATTATAGGGGAAAAAGCTTCGACCCCAGAATGCAACAAGGATGGGTAAATCAAAGTCAAAACACCCATCAGAGGACGCAGTATAGCCAACAAAATTTCAGAAGCAGTTACAATAACGGGGATGGCCCCAAGAACGAAGCCCGTCATAAGCAGAATGAAAATTGGCGTTATAACAACAATCGCGGCAGAGGAAGATTCGGTGGAGGCAGAGGAAATTTCCGGAGCCAAAGCTACAACGGGCAAAACCAATATAGTAACAATCACTATGCTAATTGTCAGCCCCAGCAACCGACGAATCGCCAGCCTCAATCTCAGCCGCAAAACACTTCAAACGATAACAATATCCCGCAACAACAGTCGGGAAACGAGCAGTAGTCGGCCAGCAGCTGACCACCCCGCCGACTTTACCTACAAAGGTCTCATCAGTTAGCGAGAGACGCAACAAGGAAAAAATCATTCCAGAAATTAACAAGGCAGCAGGTTATAGCCGCTATTGGATCAAAATTCAGATCAAGGGTACAACAGTGACCGCATTGATCGATCCAGGCGCGGCCAGCACCGTAATTGGCGAAGTATGGCAGAAAATCAAAGCCAAATCACCGTTACTTCAATCACAAGTACAGGCTGCACATATGGCCAATGGGCAGTCCGAAAAAGTGATCGGTTAATTAAATGCCGTAATTACAATTGAAGGCGTGACAAAAAGCGTAAAAACTTTAGTCATCCCAACAACATTGCAACGGACTTGATAATAGGCCTGGATTGCATAAGAATGTTCAAGATGGACATCCTAGCATGTTTCGACAAATTTACTCTCGCAGACGTAGGTAAAGAAAGAAAGTTCAATTTTCAATTATGGGCAATCAAGACAAATACAGCAGTAGATATAGCAAGCTGCGGTCTAGCCCAGACAACGAAAGAGGAACGTCAGATAATTGAAAAATTACTGGACGAGTTAATTCAGCCAAATCAAGAAGGGCAAATATTAAAAACAACTCCTCTAGTCAAGCACGAAATAATATTAAAAGAAAGATGCAAACCAATCAAACAAAAATATTTTCCAGTATCAGAGAAAATAGAAAAAATTATGTACGAGGAAGTTGATAAGCGGCGAGCAGCAGATAAAATATAGGAATCCGCAAGCTAATGGAATAGCCCAAGTGTAATGATAAAAAGGATCAACGGAAGCTACAGAATGTGCATAGATTTTCGCAAAGTGAATAAAGCGACGAAAAAGGATGCATACCCAAGTTCATATATGGAAACAGTGCTACATAAATTAAGGGAAGCAAGATATATCTCAACAATCGATCTGAAAAACTCTTATCATCAGATCGCATTGACAGATAACTCAAAAGAATTCACAGCCTTCACAATCCCGGGAAAAGGTTTATGGCAATATAAGCGAATGCCGTTCAGCCTATCGGGAGCCGGAGCGTGTTTTCAGATGCTGATAGAAAAAGTAATCGGCGAATTGGAGCAGTACGCATACGCATATCTAGATGACATTGTGTTAATTTCAGAGACGTTTGAAGAGCACGTACAGAGGCTCAGGAATCTACTCCTTAAAATAAACAATTCTGGATTAACAATATATAGAGAAAAAAGTAATTTTTGCGTAAATGAGGTAAAATACCCAGGATTCATAGTGAATGAACATGGAATGTCGATTGACCCCGAAAAAACGGAAGCAGTCAGACAGTACCCTACGCCAAAGACGTTAAGCCAATTACAAAGATTTCTTTGAATGGCCTCCTGGTATAGGAAATTTATAAAAGATTTCGCCACAATAGCTAATCCGTTGACAAATCTATTAAAAAGAAAGGATAAGAATAATAAGCTCGAATGGGGAGCAGAACAAGATAAATTCTTCGAAATATTAAAGGCCAAGCTCATCGAAGCACCGATGCTGCACAGGCCATACCCAGAAAAACCATTCGTATTGCATACAGATGCAAACAATTCCAGTCTAGGAGCCGTTTTGACTCAGCGAGCAGACGACACAAAGCATATGATTGTATATGCAAGCAGAGCATTAAAACCGGCGGAGTTAAATTATAGCACCACGGAAAAAGAATGCCTAGCTGTCAAATGGTCAATAGACAAGTTTAGACCATATTTAGAAGCGGAAAAATTCATAGTAATCACAGATCATAGCGCATTAAAATGGCTATTCGAAAGAAAACACCCAGTAGGCAGACTGGGGAGATGGGCTCAAGATTTAGCAGAGTACGACTTCGAAACAGTACACAGGCCAGGAAAACATAACGTTGTACCTGATGCACTGTCAAGAATACATGAAGAAGAAGAAATTAAAATAAGTGAAATAAATGTAAAGGAAGAGACCTTAGACGCCTGGTATAAAAAGAGCATTTATCAGATATTAAGATTTCCAAGAAGATATAAAGATTGGAAAATAATGAAAGGAAAAATATACAGATATAAGCCAAACTATGGTGAAACAGAGGTATGCCATGACCTTGATGCATGGAAACTTGTAATACCATGCGATAAGAAGCAGACAATATTATCAGAGATGCACGACATAGAAAAAACATACAAGAAAGTATCGCATGCATACTTCTGGCCCGGCATTTACAGGAATGTTCTCGAGTACGTCAATACGTGCGAGACATGCCAAAAATGCAAGATAGACCAGTGACAACAAATTGGTCTTATGGGGAGCCGACATGTAGATCGACCTGGCAAAGTAATCGCAATCGATTTCATAGGTGATTTTCCAACAAGCCGTAAAGAGTTTAAATATGCCATAATTTTTGAGGATATTTTCTCAAAATTTATATTGTGCATACCAATTAGGGACAAAACAGCAAGCGCCGTGAGAGACACAATCCAGAATAAGTTGTGTGCGACTTTTGGAACGCCTGAAACGATAATTTCGGACAATGGCAAAGAATTCATAAATTCTTCAGTCAAAGATTTTCTCACAAAGAATGCGATAAGCCACGAGCTCACACCAGCAAGGCATGCGCAAGCGAACCCAGTAGAAAGGGTAAATCGCGATATCAAGGTAATGATATCAGCATTCATTGGAAAAAATCATAAGAAATGTGATGAATATCTACCGCAGTTCCAATTCGTACACAACACTTCAGTACATGCGACGACAGGTAAAACGCCAGCTTTCTTAACGTTTGGCCGTGAACTGGAGCCGCCCACATTTTGGAAAAGGAAAGCAGAAAAGCCAGAAAACAACACCAAAAATAATTCAACAAATAAAACAAGTGATTAACTCGACAGATAAAAAATACGAAAAGGAATTAAAGAAGTGGCAAGACAGGTTAAAAGAACTAGCAGAAATTCAGGACGAAACATGCAACAGATCGCAAATACCGAGCGAAAAACAGGCAGAACATTACAACAGAAACAAGCGAGAATTTAGATTCAAAATAGGAGAACAGGTATGGGGAAAAAATAATATATTATAGTCAGCCGACAAGAATATAACGGCGAAATTATTAAACAGGTATACAGGCCCATGCACAATACTGAAAATGATAAGCGAGAACATATATAAACTAAAGGACGAAAATGGAAAATTAATAGAAAATTCTGTGCACGCAAAGGAGCTGAAAAAATACAATATTAATACGCGCATAAGTGCAAAAGAAGAAAACGACCAGCACGTAATTGCACGAAAGAAAGACGGAGCTGCCCAAATTCTAAAGCGCCCGCGCGGTAGTCCGAGAAAAAACCCCATAGCGCCGGCAACAGCGCAACAAAACACACCGCAGCGCCTCACGCACGCGACAGCACGCGCCACAGGTACCGGTGCCACACACACCACGTGAACGTCGCGGCCGACGCACAGCAAGCAAGTCAACTGCTGCATGCACGATCGACCGTCAAAGTGTAGTGAAGAACAAAAGCGTGCTAAGTGAAAAACATCGTGATGGCAAGTGAAAGCTTGAAGGAGGTGATAGGCGACCACCTCGGAAGCCTAATCGCCCAAATGCAACACATAGCGCTGGCTAAGAAGCGAGCAAAGATGCGGCAACGCAGACGAGCCGTACAGAAATCCGACCACGACAGCCACCGGCAAGCCCATCCAAGGAGCCGATTTCATCGGCCAGGCGCAGTATATACGCCAGGATGAGGCAAGTAGTCAGGAGTTTCGCGCCCACAAGGGAGTCGTCCGAAACAGCTTTCTCGGAGGAGGAGAAGAAACAAAGAGGCAACAGAGCAGCAGCAGAGGTCATAGCCGAGTAGTCAGCTATGCACAGAGAGCGGCACCTAAAAATGCGCTTAGCCCAGATGGAAGAAGAGGCGGCGCAAGAAGCGCAGGAAGAGAAAGACGAAGATGATAAAATATACAACGAAATGAAGGAATTATATAAAACGCAACTAAGAGAACAAATTCACCAAGACAAGGAGGAGATGAAAGCCGAAAAACTAAAACAGATAATAAAAAAGTTACACGTCATCGACGACCAGTTGAGAGTAGAAGTCGAGTATGAGATGCTACAAGAAGATAACGCAAAGCGCGCCTCAAAACGCACGGCACTACAAAAGGCTAAAGAAGAACTGCGACGGATAGCGGCCAAAAAGAAAGAGGAAGAAGAGACCATAAACATAGATAAAGCCGTGCCTGTGAAGGCAAAAAGCCGACCGGATAAAAAACAACAACAAACCGGCCACAACAACACTGGCAAGCACACCCGACATACCAGCCACCGAGAGCTGGCTCCGCACCAACACCACATCAGAAAAAGCCAAATGCGTTCGATCAACATTTCCAAGAGAAAAAGAATTCGTGGCAAGAAAGGAGCCGCAGATCCAACCGTGTGCTTCGGAATAGAGAAGCTGACATCGATTAGCAAGCATCAGTTCAGGGTAATTTTAATAATGAATATCGACATACAAAAATAATCACTACATGGCAAAGGAGTCGCAGTGAAACAAAAAACAAAACAAACAATAATAACAAGAGTAATGAATAATATTTAGTTTTTTTCAATTTTTAATTTTCTCTGTTCATTTCAATTAAGATAATGTACGCCAAAGCATGTTTAATTTATATTAATTATGATTAATTATTTTCGTTTAAAATGATCGACTTAAAACGTTTTGATTTACAAAACGAAAAATTATGTTAAATCAACAAGTTAATAAAATCACACCGTTGCACAATGGTATCTGTATAGTACAAATTAATACATACATAACTCAAGCACGATACGGCGAATGAGCTGTACTGTGATAACATGTAAACATACGTTTTCAGAACTAAGTAGTTAATAAATAAATAAGAATACCATAAAAGCGAAGCGTAACAATATTATTTAGTGACACCCAACGCGATCGACAAATAATATACTGATTAAGAATATTATATATATCATCTTACGCAGAGAGAGAGAGAGAGAGAGTTACAAAACCAATACCGATATTGGAATAGCTTAACATTATTTTAGTATTTTAAGAATAACAATAATATTTTTAAAGAAAATTTAATTTATGATGTTTATTTCTAATATGTTTATTTCTGCAACGTTTATTTCTACCAGGTTCATTTCTTTACTCAGACAAAAAAAAACATAAGATAGGTATTATTAATATTACTGCAAGCAACACGTGCACACTCTTGCACTACGCAAGAAGCTTCGACCGGGGGGTGTTGTGACGTGAGATTTACACGTCACAAGGCCCCAGATCAAGGTAAGAGGGCGTCTAGGGACGTCAATTAATAAGAGACGCAGCAACTACCCAATAAAGGGTAATATAAGAGAAAGAGAGAGAGAGAGAGAGAGAGAGAGAGAGAGAGAGAGAGAGAGAAATATCGAGCCACGCATAGCTCTGTCATGCGACACGGAACATCGCGAGGCACACGTCGAGAACCGCGAGGAGTGGAGAAAGCGCAAGGAAGGAAGCGCTCGAAAAGAAGAGCGAGAGAGCAGTCTCTTCCGAACCACCGGCGAAATTAGCTGCTCGAACGGAGCAGCAAGACGGGAGGTGACCACGCTGCGATACAAGGCCTGCAGGGCCGCGAGCCGGCCATGTCTGAGACGAGGAAAGGAGCCAAGCTGTCAGCCGAAGGAGCCGTGCACCACCTGCCTGGCTAAAAGGGAGCACCTTCCGACTGAGCCACTGAAGGCCGCCACGAGTCCAAGACGATCCAGGGGGCCGTGATCGCGAAGCGTCTACTAGAGGCCGACGCGACCACGAGGTCCCAGGGCGACGCCACGAGCAATGAGAGGAGCCGAACCGACTACGTACTGGGCAGCCAGCTCCAGGACTGCATATAGCGTACGGGTAACTCTCTCTCTCTCTCTCTCGCGATAATAGCATAGAAGCACGCGCGAGCCAGATGCTCGTATCGAAAAATAAGCGTCGCTTGAACCCTCTTATTTAGCGCGGCGACTAAGCCACTGAGCATTTGACGCGACGCGCCGAACGATACAGAGTCGAGAGCCCTAGCGGGGGCGATGTACTGTAATAATATTCAGCGGAGTTAATAAATGCCGCCCAGCGATTCTAGTATTAAATTCAGTGCTTGTTCTCTCATGAAATACCTACTCCCAATATTGACGGACCGGCCTTCTCGCCAACTGAGCAGCCGAGCTGGGAGAGGACCGTGTCCTTTTGTGCGAATGATAAGGATATTATGAAATAATTTAGGAGCCGTTCGGCCAAAATCGAAAACCTCATCGATGTCACTGCCCTCATCACAATTAAAATATTTTTAAAACATTGTATGATCAATCCAAAAAGTATATTTATTTGAACATAATTTTCTATTAATTTTAATAGATTTTAATAAACTTCAATAATATGATTTTCAATTTTATAATATATATGTAATTTTATATAACAGAGTCACTTTTATATTAATGTTCGTACGCTTCATAATTTTTCGCAATTAAATAAACATTTTCTTACACTGGGATTCGAACCGGCGATCTTTGGGATACGACGCATAAACCTTAACCACTACGTTACGGAACGCTATAGTAAGCTAATATTTTAATTTTTCTCTAAAGAAATATAAGTCTGGAATCACATACGATGTTCAGCATGAAAAAGAGATTATTTCTTAAACATTATTTTAAATACATTACAATTGTATATGTGGTATTATTGTTTTGAGATAAAAGAAAGCATTCTTTTTGAATACTTCTTTTAAATATAAATTACGAAAAAGAATGCTTTTTTAATACTTCTTTATTATATGCTATAGAAGCAATTTATATGCAGTAAAAATAAAATTAATTTCGTAAAAATTATTCTGAGAAAGAATACTTTTCTAATTATATTTAAATTTTATAAGAATTGCTTTCTAAGGAAATATAGCATTATTTTTGAATACTTTTTTGTAGAGTTTTTCTTTAACATATAAATTATAAAATAAGAATGCTTTATAAATAATTTTTGAATACTATAAAAGTAATTCTTATAATGTGGTAAAAAATAAAATTGTTTTTCTAAAAAAGAATACTTTTTGAACGCTAATACAATTATATATGTAATTTTGAGGACATCTAAGATTACTTATAGAATTCTTTTTTTTGAAAAGTGTGCTTATTGGGAAGACTTTGAATAATTTTCTATTGTGGGGTGTGCGGTCCCACGGAAAAGGAATGAGAGAGGAGGAGGTTAAATAAATATAATCTTGTATAGAGTAGTCTGGATTTATTCACTGGCAGGGAAGCTGCCAGTGGCTTAGAGTCTTGGAGTAGGTCTGCTGCTCGAGCATTACATTAGCTTACACATAACCTCGGTGTCTGCTTGTATTTGGTATCGCTGACTGTATGTATATATATATGTATTTGTCTTCGTGCACCAGTGGCGCTCTCGCTGGTGAATTACTGAGTTGAGGTTACAGTGCCCACATCACTTCCCCTTTACGTTTTTTTTTCAATAAGGAGGCTGAATACATAGTGAAAAGCCTTTTACGCTTAATATCATTATCGATGAATGCTAAATTATACATTGATTTTCATGTGAAAATGATCGACGATTGCATTTAGGTGATGCATGAACGCTTATTTTGTACAATTCACATTACATGTAAACATGATCGGCGATTGCATTGAGGTGATGCATGAACGCTTATTGTGTATTTAACATTACATGTAAACATCATCATGGATTGCATTGAGTGATGCGTTGACTAGTGTGAGCGATGTATTTCGTTGAGGTTATATGTAGCAGTGTCGTTGAAATGTGTTAACCGCCCTGTTGAAGAGGTCCGATAAAAACTGATAAAAATGTGCGAATTCGGGTGCAAAAACCTCATAGGTTATGAGGTTTCTGCACCCTTTTCATGTGGTTCTATCGAACCATTTCGACAGGGTGGTAGATCCAGAATTATATATTTACAAAATTGCTTGCAACTTGCAATTTTTTTTTTACAAAAAGGTGGTTTGTACATTTTGGAACTAAGCGTGCAGTTGTTTTATAAGATTTACAATTTTTGATGATTTTGCTGTAGCTAAAAAATTTAAGTTTGGTTTGATTGAATGTAGATGTAAACAGCAGTCTAGTGTATGCAAGTGTACTGTTGCAGTTAAAATTATGTTTACACCACACGATGGGACATTGCAAAAGGTTCTTGTAAATTGCACTCTCCTTTTTTTTTAAAAAAAAAAGGAAAAGAGACTATGGGTGCTGGAAGAGCAGTGAAAGTACAAAATGAATGTAAAAAAGGAGAAGAAAATAAAAAAAATAGTGAATGAAAAGAGGTCCAAAGGTATGGTGTATGTTAGTTTATATGAAAGAGTACGGAACACAACTGCAACGCTATGTGGTGTTTGGTGCATGTTCGTAGGTGGAGACGCTTCACAGTCCTTCGCTGTTGCGCAGTTGGCGGTTAGGAGACGCTCATGGTGGGCATGTGTGTCCTTAAGATATCCCCGACTCTGGTCCGGCTGCTAAGAGAAGACATTGCTTCGAGCAAGCCGGGCCAGAGCCCATGAGGAAGCTGAAAGGCAGATAAGTACGAAATTCGTTTGATTAATACATTGTTTGACCACTTGCAAGAGTGACTCCTTTCCTCCAGCTGCTCGGTGACTCGATTTTACGCAGTAACAGGTTTTTTTTTTGAAGTGAGAGTGCGAGGATAGTGGTATATGCCTAATCTCTAAGTTCGTATTGAATCTAACGTTTTTAGTTCCTTTTGTGCTTTTAGCTAGAGCACTTTTTAATCGATCCGTCTCAAGAGTGTCTAGTTTTCTCTTTTTTAAAATGTTAGGAATTAATTTCTTTCGTTTTTTATTTGTTTGATTATCGTCGAGAACGGAGGGAACTGTACTGACCCTGTTAGGTGCACAAGTGACTGGAGCGCCTTGTGTGTTATGCACTTTATGTGTAGTCGCGTTTGACTGTGTTATGTTCGGATTTGTGTCCCTGTCATTGTTTAACTGGTCATATATGACGCTTTCCAGAAGGATTGCATCATAGTCATGATCGTCCCCCCTCATTGATGACTCGTCCGCGTCGCCGCTCCGATGCACCTGAGCTTGCCCAACAATGCTGTTCGGTCTAGATATTTTATTTGAATCCTGGGTAAGGAAATGGGGGAGCGCCGATGTACGCGGTGCTGTTTTATCGGCCTAGGAGAAGGTTTCTGAGTTCTCTGCGCGATCGACCAGCTGCCGAGCAATCGTTTTTGAGGGTAAGATGTTGTTAGGCGATAGAAAATGCGGCAGCGAGCTTCCACCTGCATTATGGCCAATATCCGCGATAGGATGGCTCGTTTCAGAATTTAACTGATTTAATTCTTCTGCCAAATAGTAAGCCGGTTTGAGGCGTTGTGCATTAACGGGTATCTCTTTGCCGTTTTTTTCTATAGTGTAGGTTTGTCTGTCTGGGTGTCGCGATACTATTTTATGAGGACCGGTATAGGATTGAGTTAGAGGTTGTTTAACTGCTTTAATCCTCTCGAAGACATGTGTGCAATGATTTAAATCTTTAAAGATGAAAGGTTTAATCGAGTTTTTGTGTGTAACTGACACAGGTTTCATCCGCGACATGTAACCTTTAAATTCCGATAAAAATAGGTCACCGTCCATGGCTAAGTCCCGAAATTCGAGTAAATGGCCCGGTATTGTTAATTTTGTGCCGTACAAGAGCTCCGCTGAACAAGCGTCTGTATCTAATCGCATTCTAGTGCGTAATCCTAATAAAACTGTTGAGAGGACTCTCGTCCAGTCGGGGCTGCTTGTAAGACACATTATCGCGGTTTTTAGTTGCCTGTGCCACCCCTCGATCATGCCATTCGATTCAGGATGGTAGGCAGTAGTCCTCGTCCTTTTGCTACCGATTAATTCGAGCAAGGAGTTGAACAATTGAGATTCAAACTGTCGTCCTTGATCGGTGGTCAAGGTGACCGGTGCACCAAAACGCGCCACCCAAGTATCGAAAAACGCGCGCACCACAGTGGGTGCTGTTATGTCATATAGCGGCACTGCCTCTGACCAGCGAGAAAATCGGTTTATCATTGTCAATAAATATTTATAGCCTTCGCTCGGAGGTAGCGGACCGACTATGTCGATATGGACGTGTGAAAAGCGTGCATCCAGCATTATGAAGTGCGAAGGTAAAAATTTATTTTCTCGCGATATTTTAGAGCGCTGGCATTCCATGCAGCTCTGGCAGAGAGTTTTAAGTGTTGCCTAATTAACCTGTACGTTACGCGTGCGGAAGGGTGAGCGTTATTAATATGGAACAAATTAAATATTTCGCGTCTTAAAGATTTGGGCATGAATGGTCTGAACGTCTGCGCGAAAAAATTGCAGTAGATTGCAACGCGTTTGGGTCCCCAGTGGAGCTTAGTTAGTCTCAAAGGGTTACCCGGATCTGCAAGGATTTGTTTCAATTCCTCATCGATCAACTGCTCGCGCGATATATCCTCTAGAGTGAAAAAGGTCGAAAACTGAAAAGTAGCTATGGCTGCAAGGATTTTCCTTACGAAGGGTTCGCCGGTCGATGATTCATCTCGCCAATTAAAAATATTTGGTGCGATGGATGGATCGATACGCGACAATGAATCCGCTACGATATTGTCTTCACCCCGCAGATAGCAGATTACAGTATTGAATTGAGCGATATAAGATAGTCTTCGTGCGCGAATTGGTGGGCAGTTCTGTGAAAGCGCGTGAATTAAGGGCTTGTGATCCGTGTAAATTTTGAAGCAACAGCCCTCCAAATAATAATTGAAATGTTTCAATGCCTCATAAATAGCCGTTAGTTCGCGATCGTACGTCGAATAGCGCGTTTGCGGAGCTGTGAATTTCTTGGAGAAAAATGCGAGCGGCTGTCATTTGCCACTGATAAATTACTCCAATGAGGCTCCCATGGCGAAATTGGAAGCATCCGTTGTTACGCGCAATTCAGCGTTCTCACACGGGTGAGCTAAATTGGCGATATTTATTATTTGATGTTTGGTTTTTTCGAAGGCTTCGTCCGCGCTCGCGTTCCAAGTTAACGGAGTCTTGTCTTTTTTCTTGTTACCTTTAATTAACGCGTGCAGATGCCGCTGTGTTTTGGCTGCTTGGGGTATAGATTTTCTGTAAAAATTTACCAAGCCTAAAATTCTACGCAATTCATCCGTCGTGTTAGGTTCGAGGAAGGTTTGTATGGCTTCCACTAATTTCGGGTCTGGCTTAAGACCGTCCTTGTTATCGGTGTGGTCCAAAAAAAATTAATTCGTTCGCGCCGAAGATGCATTTTTTTAAATTTAGATTCAGGTGGTAAGCCCGCAATCTTTCGAGCACCGTGTTTAGATGCTTTTCGTGCAATTGAGCAAAAGCATCTAATTTTCGTGTTCCTCGGGTAAGGCGGATGCGCCCAGTATATCGTAGATATATGCGAAAACGAAATCTAGGTCCCCTAATGCCATGTTGACATATCTTTGAAAGGTTCGCGATGCGTTTTTAAATCCGAAGGTCATCACGAGAAATTCGTAGAGATCGAATGACGTAATAACTGCAGTCTTGGGAATATCTTCCAGAAAGATAGGGATCTGTAAAAAGGCACTCTCCAAGTCGAGGGCGGAGAAAGTCTTTTTGCCATGCAAGTTGCTGGAGAAGTCGTGCAGGTTGTGAATAGGGTATATATCCGGTACCGTTACCTCGTTCAGCTTACGATAGTCTCCACAAATTCTCCACTCCCCATTCTTTTTTAATACCATATGTATAGGTGTAGCCCATGGGCTTTTGGATGGCCTACAGATGCCTGATTTGCACCATTTTTCGAACTCATGCCTAGCAATTTTTAGTTTTTCAGGGGGTAGTCGTCGCGACCTCTGGGCTCACGGTGGGCCTGACGTTTTAATGTGGTGATATACACCTCTTTTTTTAAGAGTTTTAGGCTTATCAATGCCAGTCACCTTCGTTAATGAGGGAAATTTTCAAGTCAAGGGCTGCCTGTTTAATACCCGGTGCAATTTCATTTGTTTTTGCAATAATTAATCTTTTATTATGTAAATCGGGTAAAAGTTGGAAATGTTTCAACGCGTCGCCTCCAAGTATGGAGTAAGGTACATCCGCGACGATAAATGTCCAGAGCAGTTCTTGCTTATGACCAAAATTTAATTTTTTGCGTATGGTGCCATAAGTGTTAATAGTAGTGTCATTGGCAGCATATAATTTAATATTAATTTTCCTCTCATTAAAGTCCTTGGGTTTCGGAACAACGGAGATTTCCGCGCCCGAATCTATTAGAAAGATTTCATTAGTATTTAAAGCTTTTATGTGGAGACGTGCAGATTCAGTCCCGGCCACATTTGTCTCCATAATGCGCCGAGTTGTTAGTTTAACGCTTATTTTGATTTAAGGTTTCCGTCGCGTGAATCATTGAGAGAGCTTTTATTTCGCGCTTTTTTACTATTATGTTTGGTTTGGTCGACCCAATCACACGGTTTTATGCATTTGTTTCCTCTGTTGACTTTATTTCACAGATCGGTGCACTAGCTTCATAAAGATTGGCTTATATTCGATCTGCGTACGCGATAGAAGCGCTCTCGTTTCCGGTGTGGGTTCATTGACTAGAAATTTGGGAATATTTGGTGGCAGGTTCACTTTCCAAGCTTTCAAAATTGATGCACGCGGCACATGCTTTCCCGCCTAATCACTTAACTCGTTAAAGTAAGCCGATGGCTTTCGTGTGCCCATTGGGCAGCCTCGAAATAATTTTTGAAGTTTCGAATCATCCAATTGCGTGTATTTCTTGATCAGCATGTTTTTGAGTGCGTCGTACCGATTATTAGGCCTGAGTTGCTTGATATTATCCGCTATTTCTTTTATTATATTCTGATTTAAATTTGGTATTATATTAATGAATTTTATATTATCATCAGTGATATTTTGAATTTGGAGCTGGCATTCGTACATATCGAAACATGTCTCTGGGTCGTGTTGCCAGAAAGCCATGTGTATTTGCTTAAAATTGACGTTGGAGCGAGCCATCGGTTGATTGTTGTTGCCAGGTGTGTCTACTGTATTATTTTGATTAGGTAACGGAAGATCAAGGTTTGTTTGTCTATGACTACTTATTTCTATATTATGGGTATAAGGGTTATTATGATTACTTATTGACAGATTTGAATTTGAATTTTGTTTTTGAAAATGCTGTGAGTCTATTGTTTGGAAATGTGTATTTATCGACCTATTTATTATTGAAGGATTACTTAGTGATTCGTTATTTATTGTGAAAAGGTTTGAATTTTATGTCGGTGTAACGACATTTTGTATGCTGGAATTAAGTGGATTGAAATTATGATGTGAAAGTGTAACAGCATTTTTTATATTAGAATTACTTGTATTAAAATTATGGTTTGCGTTATATGGCAAAAGTTTTAATTTTTCAATTTCTGCACATAGAGCGTGTAGTTGCTCTTCATGTGATTTTTGCATATTTTTAATTTTGTTGGAAAGGGTTTTTTTTCATTTTATGATATACTGCTAGTGATACAGATGCATTATTGTTCCTTGAAGATTTTGTTAAAAGAAGCCTATTTGGATCTAGACTGTCTGCTGTCTTTTTAAACGCGCCTCTCATTTTATCAGTCATTAACTGATCGCAATCGGTAATTTCTTTATCTAAATCTACTGTGAAATTCGCGGATGGCGGTTGTCCTGTGGCACTCGCCTCACCCGAGTCGCCCGCCAATTGGGAGATAGGGATATCTAATAGGTTGGAATCCACGTCCTCTCCCAGGGAAGAGTCCATTTTAGAGGGTGTGCGGAGCATGCCACGCGAAGGAGCGGCCGCCGAGGGGAAGATTCACCCAACGAGCTAGAGCAATCGATGGAGGGAAAGTTGCCTTAATATTACTTAAAATTATGCGAAAATTAAATATATCCTAATGTTATTCGACATTGCTAAAGGGACACTCTCGTGCCATTGACTTTAAAAAATTTTAAAAAATCCTGTGCGTTAGGTAGATCCCCGTGTCTGCCGTAAGAGATTACAGTGAATCGACGAGCAGAACAACAGAAATTATCGCGATTTTCTCAGGCGTGATGAAATTGATCTCTCGCACCCAGGGTAAGAGATTACTGTGAATCGACCACTGGAGTGTTTGAAATTTTCTCTCACACGCGAGCACTCAAAATTATAATTACAATGCCCGAGGAGTGTTTCTCGTGCCCAAGCCACACAATATATTACAAGGCGTGTGAAAATTCATATAGATATAAAGACATGATAATATAATATATATATAATTGTTATAAATATATAATAATAAAAGAGATATAATATATTAGTTTCGCATTAGTCAGAATGATGTAAGAAATTCGGAGACATTAAAGAAAAAATTTTTCGATCTAAAATTGATGCGCCTGGCACTTATTTTAATTAATTATCATAAAAATAAATTATTTAATAGGAAAAATAAGCTTATTAGGTCAGCGGGTGTGTCGGCTCACCAGCCCTCGGTCGTGTGTACCGTAAGAGATTACAGTGAGTCGAAGAGTACGACACTTACGAGAACCAATGAGCAAAAGAGCCCGCTGAAATCATTTTTTTTAAATTCGAAGGAAAAAATTCAATGTGCCAGGAGGTCGATTCCTCGCACTCGCGGCGCTTTATTAAAAATTAATATGTTGCCCGTCGTCGTCTAGAGGTGAAAATGATGCGGCGAAGAAATTACTGTGGTTGTTAAAATCCGTTGTTTCAAATTTTGAGCTAGTCGCTCGTTTGTATGCGAAATTTAAAGCCGATATAAGATTTCTTCAAAATGGCAGAGCAAAATTTACTTGCCGCGGTGATTGTTCATCAATATAGATTGAGGCGGTGCGCGACCGTTGGCGTGATTAAGGGAAAAAATTTTCTTGCTTCCCGTGGTAAATGGAAAATTTGAATTTTCCGTTACCAAAAGCCTGGTTTCTCTATGAGAGAAGCGGCATTACGCGCACTGCCGAAATGTGAATTTATTACATCACGAAAAAAATCTGAATTCTGGCTAGTTGCCAGGACGAACGAAAAACACGAGAAATTAAGTTGATTTTCTCGCGCCGTCACCGATTCGCGATTATCTCGGAGAAAATCGCGAAGAAAAATTGCACTATGTGCGATTTTAATACCTTGGACGTTACGCTACTGTAGTGGTGTCGGCGCCTTTGGATTTGCGCCAAGGCGTCTGCGCGGCGAGTGGTGTGTTGCTGCCGTTGATGTAAGTTGCCGATGCACTAGTAAAAGCACGGCCCGATGTTCGCTTTGTGAAAAAGTCGGGGTCACCAATGTGGGGTGTGCGGTCCCACGGAAAAGGAATGAGAGAGGAGGAGGTTAAATAAATATAAACTTGTATAGAGTAGTCTGGATTTATTCACTGGTAGAGAAGCTGCCAGTGGCTTAGAATCTCGGAGTAGGTCTGCTGCTCGAGCATTACATTAGCTTACACATAACCTCGGTGTCTGCTTGTATTTGGTATCGCTGACTGTATGTATATATATGTATTTGTCTTCGTGCGCCAGTGGCGCTCTCGCTGGTGAATTACTGAGTTGAGGTTACAGTGCCCACACTATCAATTTTAATAGAGTTTAATGAACTTCAAGTATGATTTTCAATTTGATATTAAATTTTACATACACTAAAAAACTATTAAAGTAAATTAAAAATTAGAAAATTTTTCGAATATATATAGAAACTTATATAGAAAAAACATACGAATTTGTAAAGAACAGTTTCTGAAAAAATGTTATTTCACGACCAGAATAGTCGATTCAAAATTGGAAGTAACGCGTAGAAAAATAACAAGAGCTTTTTCTGGGTCGGAACTTAGAAACATTCTCCCAGGGCCTTTTTCAGAAGGAAAGTTATTGAAAGTTATTTAGAGTTATTAATTGTTTTTGTTATTTCGTGTATTAAAGTTAACTGAAAGTAATTAAATTTTATACTAAAATAATATTAAAGTTAATTAAAAATTATTGAAAATTTAAGTCATTAAAAACATTGATAACCTTCATTATTAAAATTAATTCATTTCAATTTAATTCGAATGTCTTTTTATTAGATTAAAATTTATTAATTATTCCTAATTTATGATAGATAGTAATTTATTAAAATATATTAAAAGTTTTATCTATTCCGTGTTGTTTATGCCATTTTTGCGGCATAAAATTATGTTCACGTGTTTTTGATTTCTCACCGAGGCGCGCGGCGTACACTCTAAACTTAAAGGTCAATAGTTGCCCAAGAACAAGTCAAACTACTCAGTTTGTACTTTAAGGTAAAGTACAAACTCCTCAGTTTGTCCTTTGAAAAGGACAAAGTCATTAGTATGTACTTTTAAAAGGACAAACTGATGAGTTTAGACTCTTATAAAGTACAAACTCGTCAGTTTCTACTTTACCAAAAGTACAAAATAATATTTTGTTCCTATAAAAGGACAAACTCGTTAGTTTTGACTTTATCAAAGGTACAAAATAGTATTTTGTCCTTTTAAAAGGACAAACTCGTCAGTTTCGACTTTATAAAATGTACAGAATAATATTTTGCCCTTTTCAAAGGTTATTAAAATATATTTTAAAAATTAAAAATCTATTGGGGTTTTTATCGATCAGAGCTAATTATAAATTTGATATTAGATTTGCTTAACCTTGCAAAAATATCGTTATTGCAAAATTAAACTATTATAGGCCAACCTGACCTATAGTATCTGTATTTTCGGCGTCACGTATTCTGATTCAACATAGTCACTATTTAAGACGGCAAAAATTAATTCCAGGCTTTTAATGGCTCCGATTTCAAATTTGTTAATAGCTAATCAAATTAACATTGCAAAATAATTGTGGTTACAAAAACTCTAAACAAACTAAGTGTCTAAAAAAATTTTAAAAGTTGTCTATTTGAAAAATCTACTCAAGGTTGGGTTGCGATTTTCGATAACTCCAATTTCGAATCTGCTAATACATATATTCAATTTTACATTGCAAAATTACTGCTATTGCATTAATAATAAACGAATTCAGTGCCTCGGGTAATTTAAACAATTTCCTTGCCGAAAAATATACTCGGGGATTTTCAATGACTCTGATTTCGAATCTGCTAATTCAAATATTCAATTATGTATTACAAAATTATTTTTATTGCAAAACCAATAAACAAATTCCGTGTATCGTGCTGTTTAAACAATTTCTTGCGAAATAAATTTGTAATACCCCTATTGGAAATATAAAGGGTACTGAAACGTACAGAAACGTACAGAAATGTACGGAAGCGCATATAATCGTATAGAAACGTACAGAGAGGTACCGTTCGGTACTGTACATCTCGAATTTGGACACTTTGTACGTTTTAGTACGCTTCTGTACGTGGAAGTATATTTTTGTATGTTTAAGTATGTTTCTGTACGTTTTTGTACGTTTTAGTACAGTTGTTTAAATTTTGGTTTCTCCTTCGTTTTCTTCGTTTCCCGTACGTCTACGTACATTTCCGTACGAGTACATACGTGTACGGACG
>UELU01126266.1:0-24219 GCA_900490025.1 Megastigmus dorsalis
GAATCATGCCATCTCTTGGATTGAATTGAAATCAGTAAAAATTTGGTATTTTCTTCTCTAACTTCTATATTATTTTAGTTTTCGGAAATTTCTGGGCTGAGCGCGTTCTATTTATGATCATTCTATCATCTCTAAAAGTTTCAATAAGTGAATTGGTTAATTTGTTAAACAGGCAACTCCGGCATCCCCTTAAACCCCTTATTACATTTCGAGCACTTGTGATAGTCTTTCGGATCGATTACTGTACGAACTCTAGCTTTGTTTCGATTGAGATTTTTATTAGAATGCGTCTCAAAGTCACATTCGGGACACTTGATTTGTGGCGAGTTGATGCATTCGCGTTTCACGTGTGACTTGTTTTGATTTTTTTCCGATTCAAATATTCTTCCACACTATTTGTAATAAGAAGCATTCGAAACGCCATCTATATATTGAAGAATAAACTTTACTATACAAGAAATTTCAAACGATGCGATGCGATTGTTGAGCCCGAAATTGATCTGAATTGACTATTTGTGGAGTATATTCTAAATATAAGTAGCACTTTGTTTGAATGATAAAAGTGTTTTTTTTTAATTTATGTACTTTCGGACCGACGTCGTTTGCCCGGAATCGCGACGACTCTCTTTTTTTCTTGGTCCAATATTTACAGTTGACAAGTAACTGTCGATTGTAATCTTTGCATGGGGTTTTCAAAATAACGACTACGCAGAATTTATCATTTTTAAGATTTGTAGTAAAACATTTGATATGTATATTTGTTGGGCAATCGCCGGGTGACCATTTGAATTTTGGGTTTCGATCTAAACATCGTAAATGCCAATACAAGAAAGAGAAACTCGTACGTGCTAAAATGGGTGTTGCGAAATCAGCTTGTAAATATATGATCGGCCGCGATTAAGGCCACTCGCAATTTTCACTAGCTGGACCAATTTACTCCCACATTCGATCGTCGCAATTCGCGCTCTTCCATATACTATACACTACATTGTTGCAAATCACATGTGTGAATCCGAAAGTCGAAGCCGTACATTCTACTTCTTTACGATCGCTGATACAATACTTGCTTGCTTTTATTTATCTTTTACCGCAGCCTTATTTTTTTCTCATCATGTGGCAATATCCATTAAATTATTTTGAGACGTAAAATGTTAGCCAGTCGCTTTTTCTCAATTGTAAATAAGGAAAAAGTAGTGAAATGGTTATTAAAAAAGGATCTGCACCGGCCCCAATAATTTTTATTCCAGCCAAGAAAAATTGCAAATAAATAAATCCTCGAAACTTTCTTCCGATCATTAATTTTGAATCTTCTCTGCGTATTATAGGTCATCTTTTGAATATTTTTCAAAGTCATACTCATTTTTTGCTCAAGAGAAAAAACTATATTATATTGAAAAAAATAATGCTAATACTTTTACCTTCTCTGCGTCGAGCAAATAAAAGATAAAGTACGTGGATTAAAGATTACGTATATTGTAGAAAGAATGATATTAATAATTAAGTATACATAAGTCTTGATTCAAATGTAACTCAACTAGTTGACACAAATGATAAGATACTTTTATCCATTTAGTCAATATTATTCACGGAAAATAATAAATTCTTGATGTATTAAAAAATAAAATATAATTTTCATAAAACAGTGAAAAATAAAAAAAATGTTAACTTTGTTCTGACCATAATTGTTTTGCTTTGCATAACATTAAAATAATCTGTGCGTTAAAAATTTGAATATCGTGTCCAGATATATTATCCGAAATCCGAATGCAAGAAACAACCAGTGTGTTCCATGCAAACGCAAAGGGAACCGTTAAAACCTTATCGTGTCCAGCTGCAAAGACTATATATATGCATGGCAACGTTCGACAGAAGGATTTCTCAAACAGCAGCAGCAGCTGCGACAATAAGCAACTCACCTCGGACTCTAACGCCAAAAGGAAAAAACCTGCGCCTACAGAAACGTAAGCTAATACGGAGAGTACCGGGATAGGCGAGAATAGGCCGTAAGTTCGCCGGCGAGTTATATGGCGAGTACGGCAGCTCTCGCGGTTCAGTATTATAGGCGCAAGTTCGGCGCGGGTGGCCACATAATAGACTGCAATCGCTCGAGCTTATATATGTGTGTGCGTGTGTGTGTGTGTGTGAGTGTGCGTGTGGAGCTACGTACGAGCGCAGCACGACATCTAAATTACCCGCTCGCTTTGCGCGTCATTTACATAGGAGAGATCGCGATGAAAATTCCCGGTAAAGTGTCGCTCGCTCGGCTCGACTCCATAAATTAATCCGGACGCTGTATGGCCGCGCGAGTGATAAAAGCGCCAACTCGCTGCAGCTGAACTGCGCCGCGACTCGCCGATTCCTTATCTCGCGCGCTGCACACATCGGAGCCCGAGAGCCAGCGACCCACTGCCTCCTCCTCTCTCTCTCTCTCTCTCTCTCTCCCCCTGCACTGCAGTGTGCGCGTCTCGCGTAATAATCAATAAAATCTCGTGACTCGTCGAAGCTCGCGCGGCAGCTGATGCGCGTACTTAGAGCGACCGCTCTTGCACCTCGTGACGATCGTCGTCGCATCCTCGTGAGCTCCGCGGTAGCGGTAATAAGCCGATGTCATCGCGTCCGTCGCCGAGCGATTATCCGCGCTGCACCGCTCTTAGTGGCTCGGTTGCGTGCGCGACCGTGTACAGCTGCGCTAAAGCGGCGAGTAGTGACCCGCGCCAGCAAGGATGGCCGATTGAACGCGTCCGACGCCTCGTTGCGGACGCTCGCGCGCGATCGCTTGGTTCCGGTCGGCACCGCAAGCTCCGATTCAGGACGCTCGCGGGATCCTTTCGCGGCTTTTACGCCTGGGAGCTCGCGCGTTTATAGATATATGTGTCATGTACTTAATCGCACGTGAAAGCGTTGCGTTGTCCCGAGTGTGATTTCTTGCCCTTTGATTCCTTGAATACATGCGCTATATACTGTTCGACTGTACAGTCGAGTTTTAACCTCCCGATTGTAACATATGAAACTTATATGAATATGAGAAATTTTAAGAATAACGCTAAATTAATAACGCATATTATTATCTGTACTCTCTGTAAATACAAAAAGTAATTGTCGCTTCAAACGAGTGGCACATTTATACGAATTATATTGGCCTACTTCCAAGAAAAAACAAACATTCCAATAATATATATTGTAAGTTACCAAAAAATATTTTCACTCGGTCGCATAGTTAATACCCAACGAATTTGCAAAATATTTATTTGAAAATATCTGTAATCTTGTTTTATTTTCTTTGAATATTCTGCCATCGGAGAAAAAGACTTCGTATTATATTGTAACAGATATAGATTCTAAGAAATTATCACCTGCATAAATGATCATCTTGAATCTGTTGTAGCCAAAATTAATGTATCTAATGATCGAAAATTGCTATTCACTAAAGTAGAAACAATTTCTGGTTTATTATTGAGAATGCATATAGCTGATTGGATAAAAACCTACTCTTAACTGATCAATAACAGGATCCCTTACTGTGTAATTCATGTGTAATAGATAATCCTACAATTTCACTGAATACTTTATTTAAATTATATTAATACATTATTATTCAGGATATACCTTACTAATTTGTTATCTTATAAATACATGTGAAGTTATAGTAACAGTAATATTATTTCACTCATATATAACATAAAGTATGGTATTAATTATTCTTGAATGTATAATGAAATACTTGACGACAGCGATAAATGTTGAAATAGATTTCCGCCATTATAAACAAATCTATAAAAAAGAGATACATCAGCCTTGCATGCATTATCATAGATATTGAGGTTTTTTCAAGTATCTCCGATATTTTTATTATTTTATTATTATTATTCTATACACTGCATAAATATTTTTTTTTTTTATAATAGTGAATGGTGGATGAGTTCTGAACTTCATTGCCCATTCAAGAAAATGATTGATAAACTTTTAAGTCTTATTAATTTTGCTGAATTCAAATTCATATCCATACTAGATAATTGTAAGTGGTTTTTAACGCAAAGATTCTATTATCTTATTTTTCTTCTGAAAATAAATTTATTTTATCAACAATAATAATTCTTCCTGTGATGTCATAGCTATATAGTCGAATAATGATCCTTAGCTATACAGATGTACATTTTGACAGTCTTAAGCTTTCATAAAAACTTTTATCTAAAAAGAACTATACCTATTTTTTTTTTAAATCGAAATCTTGATTTTTATCGATATTATAACATATATTTTGTGCAAAAGCTTACCATAAACCTAATATTAACATATGGGTTTCATCTTTCTCTAAGTCCACGTTCTATTACAATAATTAGATTCGTCAATGATGCAACGTATCCTGCGCACGAATATGACGCCACATCTCCTGGATTCTATACAAACTATATTATGGAAAATACGAGTTCAATGATTTGAATTTCCATTGCAAATGAACCGTTAGTTCAATTAATTCACATTCTTTACGAGTAACCTTTATGTTTTCTCTTTGACCATAAAAACAAGGAAGAAAAAGCTTTATGTTGGTCCTTGATTGACCTGATGCATGAATATTGTATACATAATTATACATCAATATTGAGAAAGAAATTTTTAGAAATAGTTTTATTTTGCATACGCTAATTACATTCTATATATATAGCAGAATGGAATGTCAGTGTGTAACTCAATAATTAAACAATATTCTCAATAATAGGAACAAATTAGCTTTTACGAAATGCATAATTTGTATATATATACATTGAAGAACGACTCGTCGGTTATCGCACTATACGAGGTAAAATTTTCTGGCATCAATAATACATTGGGCTGTTAGTTTATTATTTTTCAATTGAATTATTATTTCCAGGAAATGTCCTCTTGCATAACACAGTACAATGGGTTACGGTATAATGTATAAAAAGGCAAAATTGAATAAAGAGGTAAAAATTGCTGGGACAAAAAGCGAGTCCACAAATTCTGAGGCTGTCAGCTAAGCTCATCCCGCCTGCGGGTCAGTCGTTCCATTGTAGCCCCCACAGAAAAAAGTCTTCCATTTCTTCATCGTTTACGAACTAAAACAATGGCGGTAAAACATCTGCCTTGCAAGACGCGAGTTCGCCCAGACAGCTAGGCGATGATTTTATATCTTCTGTTTTCCTTTTAAGCGCAGTTTCACTCTTAAGTGGAAAATCGTATCATTTCAGTTCTCATTTCTGCTCTGTCATTCTTTGTTAACGCCATAACATCTACGTAATTTAATTATAAAGTAATAACTTAATACTATTGTTAGCTATAAGTTCTAAAATAAGAGAATGAAGGGGTCGATCGGTGCGAACACAATTTTTGGCAAATTTTCTATATTTGCGACGTTTCGGAAGTTTTTATTACTCCCCTCTTCATCAGGTTTGCTGAGTTCCACTGTATCTTAATTTAATGTCACATTGTATTTTTTAAACAGAAGGATAGCGTCTTTTAAAAAAAATTAGTATACTGCCATATCAAAATCAAGTCTCCAAATTGCATTCCTGAATTCCCGCAATCATCATAGAAAGTCTATGTGATACGAGACTCCTGAGTTACATTCGTCGATAATAAGTATTATGCAAGCATTTTCCGTTAGTGCAGTATTATCTTTGAGGATATGGATATTTTTACCAAAATCACGTTAGATCCGTCAATAATAAGAGAGCATTTTCTGTCACTGCATTATCTTTCAGATATAGATATTTTCCTCACTCCGTGCGCAAAGTTTGATTTTGTATGCATACACGTGCGCTCAGGTTATCTCAACTCGTGTGATTGTCACCCTCGCTTCGCCGCGCTCGAGCGACAATCTTCACCCTCGTCGAGATAATCTCCTTCGCGTACAATATTTTTCTATACAAAATCAAACATTGCGCACTGAGTGAGGAAAATATCTATATCTGAAAGATAATGCAGTGACAGAAAATGCTCTCTCACAAGTTTATCAATGTACTATTTTACCAAAATAATATTCAGTGTGGGAAATGCGACTTCTTATGCCTATATTTAATGTATGAACGGCCGATTCATGCATTTTTCTTCGCACACTGTTGGCCATAATTTGGGCGTGTACTGACCACTTCATGTATCATAATGTACTATTTAACACCTATCTAGAGCTAATTGAGATTTCTATAAATTGGGACCTCATCACCTGAGTAGAAATTGAAGTGGGGATCATATCAGGCCCCGATCAGTATACCTTATAAACTGATCAGTCCCTAGTTAGGATGTAACGAAAATCCAGTCAGGGCCTGATTAGCCAATTGGATTATTAATTAATAGGGAAATGTTGTCTGACTAGCTGTAGTCGGAACTTATCTATCAATCTTATATGTCTATAGATATACTACCCATGTTAATTTTCAAAATTGGTGATATGCGAACGATGCCAGCAGCCGTAAAAAAGTAGGAATTGACTGATTTCTACTTTATAAAAGTAGAAACTTTTAATTTTCACCTTTTAAAAAGTAGAAAATGTCATTTAGACATTTGAAAAGTAGAATAAATGAAATTTATACTTTTAAAAAGTAATAATAATATTTCTACTTTTGAAAATTATATATGGACCTAATATAATGAAAAAAACTTACTTAATTATTTATTCTAATATGTATGTCTGTGATAAAATAAGCTATAATAACCTAACCTACAAAAATACATTGCCTCATTCTCAATAAAATATGGTTTATATTTATAATAAAAAATTTTATTAAATTTTTTTACAACCAACTCTTAGAAATATATGAATGAATAGTTTTTTTTTAATTTCTAGTTTTGGGATGTTTTAAAAACTTTGTAAACTTCATAACAATAACTTTTTATTTTCAAGATTTCACACATTCTTTTCTCTGAAACTACAGACGTTAAAAGAGCTTAATTATAGTATTTTGAAAATGCTTTTCGTTGAACAATATCATTGCGTTATTTTCAATAACCTCCGTATTGATTTTTACTGATCAAAAATTTTAGTGATTGACCGATGAGCACTGGCCATACTAAAATTCTGTATATATATGGATATACGTAGAAACTAAATTTTTTTCATTAATTTTCAATAATTTTTTTTATTTTAAGGCCACTCTAACAATCTTAGAATCTTTAAAGCCATATTTCATGCTATTGATCATGGTACTGATCAGGACTTGACAGGATAAGCGTAACTGATCAGAGTCTGTTCATGAATCGTGATCAGGGCCTGATTTCAATTCATGGTAGACTGATTTGATTTTTACTCGGGCATAATGCATGGCTTCAAAATAAGGATGTATCCTGAAGAGTGACACGGTTATATAATTTGAATCAGCTGAACCGAATTAGAATAGCTGAGCTGAAATCTGGGCACGTTGATATCAATTACAGGGTCGTATAACTTAAACCTTTAGCTTTAGATGAGAGTAAAAATTTCAGTATTATTTGAATATGTTATTTTGACAAATTTGACATAAAAACAGAAAATTCATTGCACCTAAATTGTCGATGATATAATTACAGTAATTAGCGGTAGGCACAAAGAATCTTATACCGTATCATATTGAATATCTGCAATTGCCAATGAAGGCATGCATACATAGGGAATGAGTAAAGCGTCTGTAATAGCTACTGGAATTAGTGTAGTATTTTTGCTCCTTATGAATAGTTCTATATGTAGTACATAGAACAGCGATTCTCATTCTATTTATGATACAAGCATTCGATTGATCGCAAAACATCGACTATTATAGCGGATCCAACTGCATGTTCATAGTTTAAAAGTTTAAAAGCTGTGCGAATCGGATTGGGTCGCTGGAATGTCTGGTAGTCCCTGGGAAATTCATTAAAACGACGCTCTCTTTCCTCATATATATATATATATATATATATAAACGTAGATAAAAGCAGCTCCTTCAATATCGCAGCCCAGAAGGCCAGAAGAAGTCAGAGAGCCAGAGAAGTATTCCCATCGCTCCGCGGCGTTTTCAATCGACAAAGGCGCTCCATGCATGCGCGCAGGGATCGCCAGCTGACACGAGACATCTGATATATATATAGGATGCCTTCAGTATTCTCTCAGTCCTATCCTTGGGCTTCGCCCTCGAGACAGAATACAGAATATAGCCAAGTAAGAAGGAACAGAAGAAGAAAGTCAAGCAGCAGCAGCAGCAGGAAGGAGGAAGGAGGAAGGAGGAAGGAGGAAGGAGGTCCGTAGAGTCCGTATATAGTATAGGATGTGGGCGCGCGGAGGGTTCGCGAGGAAGAATATATCCCTCCAGCAAGGGCTGCGCGCGAGCAAAAGAAGCTCGCTGAGAGAGAAGAGAGAGAGAGCGGAGATAGACGGAGAGACAAGGGCCGCCTTATGCACATGCTCTTTTTGCCGCTCAAAGTTCCGGAAGCGCCCGCAGCTATATACCGACGGTGTGTGCAGCTCGGCGTGTCTGCAGGCCTCCGTGTGTGTATCCATATACGTGTGTCTCTTTTTCAGATATCCGCGAGTAGTCGTGAGCGAGCAGAGAGGACTGCGCCGCAGGCTGCAGCATCACCGAGACCCGAGACCTCTACAGACGCGTAGCGGGAGAAAAGGGAGGACGAGGGAGAAAAAGAAGATCGAGCCGTTCCTCGAATCGGATCGCGCGCGACTACTGCCCGCTCGTTATATACATATACGGGAGCTTATTCCCGAGGGAGCAGAGGGCTTCGCGGCAGCAGCGGCAGCAGCAGTGCCTGGGGCTTTCTTTTGAGGCGGCCGCGAGACGTAGGGAGGCTGAGTCGCGCGAGACCGCTTTTTTGCTCCCGCTGCATAGCCTTCCGTCTTTCGTACAGTCCCGCGCGCATCGGATGCAGATCGAGAATCATCGTCGAGGAGACCGAAAAAGCTCTCTCTCTCTCTCTCTCTCTCTCTCTCTCTCTCTCACCCTCCCGCGCCGAACGCGTAAAAAGCATGGCTACAAGTATAAAGTGTGTCTGGTGCATGGAGTCCGCAGCGGATGAGGAAGAGCTGGGAGTTATTGGGTACAAAGACGACGGGCGGCGCTTCCTTTTCTGTTCCTTTGCCAGCCCGTGCAATATAAGCCAAAGCTCTCGCTCGCGGGAATGCTGATTAAGGAGCTTGCGGCAATGCTCGGTGCCGCGCACTCGCTTACGTACATATACGTATGTGCGGCAGGCGCGATGTGTGTCAACAAGCGCGACTCGGCTCTCTCTCTCTCTCTCTCTGCAGACACATTTTCAAAACTCGAAGCAGCCGCACTGCACGAGCCATTAGACTGGGCAGGTACTCGGTCGCATGGGCAATTTGGACTGCGCGCGCTACTCCCGCACACCTCGACTTCTTCGTTATATTGCGGGCCAAGCTGGTGTGACGCGCGCACACGTGTAAACGTAAATTTGATTTTATTGCTCGGCAAACTCTTTCTTAATTCGCGAGATCGGACGATCAAGGAGGATTAAGTCTTGAAATTTATTGGGACTGGATCGAGCTGCTTTCTTTGCGTTGGAATTCCGGTGACGAGCGTCATCTGGAACAACAGCAACGCTGTAGAATGCTTTTAACGCGTATGTTATGTCCGCGTGTATATATGTGGACTTGACTGCTTCGTCGTTGTAAATCCGAGTTATTGCGCGCTACGAAATTATATACGTACCGCGGGGCGTTAATCAAGCGACGCTTTCTGCCGCACCGCACGCGGATTTGAAATATATTTTCAAAACTCTGCAGCTCGTAGTATGGAAGGAGGGAGCGAGATGATGCAGCTGGGGGAATGCATCGGATGCGTTTTGCCGACGTTGCTGTACCGAAAACTGTAATAAAGAAATGAGCTATGGCATAGGAGTAATTGCGTCTATGGTCATTGTGGTATACGCAGCCGGTGCGTTTATATTTATGCATAAATTTGTGCTACTTGGGACTCGAGTTCGAAATCAAGCATGCGTATAATGTCAGGGCTCGATATTCTCATTGCGCCATATCTTGGGATTTTGTAAACGTTATACGACTGAGGTTTTCTCCGTGGAGCTGCAGGTAGCCGCGGCGCGGATACAAGGGACACGCAAACAATGGACGACCACAAAGTGCTGTGTGCCTTCGCCGCTACCCTGGGCCGCGAGCGGTTAGTCACACGCTTATTGTGCGCACTCGTATATTTTCTACCCGCGTCCACTGTACCTTATACCTATACTCTCTTAACTTCCATCAAGATGAAATATATTCGCGCTATTAATCATGTTTAGCGAGATTTCGTTAGCCCAATGATATTCTGACCTTGTTATGATGTTTGACATTTATTGTTCGAGCAATTAAGACTTCATTTGTAAAATGAGATAATTACTTATATACATTTACTGCTTGAATGGAATATTCAGAAATTAGAATTTAGTTTAGTTAGTAGTAATGTTTGATATCCTGCGTTATGAAAATTTCATAGGATATTTGCTCACTGTATAAACTAATAAAAAAAAGTGTCACGGATGCTTATTATTCGTTTGCCAAATTCGGATAATTGAAATTGAAAAATAATAAATAAGCGTACTCGTAAGGTTACGAAAATATCATTAACTTGCTAAATTTTCAATTGTCAATCATGCCTAGCTCAAATATGAATGTTGTAATTAGATTTCTAAATAATTATTTTGAAATGCTTTGTCAACCATATATTGATAGCCTGTTGCCAACGCTCCAAGTTGTAAATCGATGAAAGGTTAAAAAAAAAGTTCGATTCATTAAGTGAAATGGAATGAAGTGATATTCGAGACAATGATAATACAGTCTGCATTATCACCCATGCGGAAATTCTTTTAATCAGACCTCCTTTTTCATCGCGCACCTGCCTGGGACGCGGGTTTAATGAATCCATAGGGGAAATCTAGTCGGGTATAAAAGCCTTATAACTATTTCCGGCAGTACCGTAAGTATTTTTTATTTATCTAATTTATTGTGCCGCGCATTTTTATGAGCATAAGATGAAGTAACGTTTTATTATAAACTCTTATATAGATAAACAATGCTACAGAAGTGAATCACATAGTGTTTATCTAAAACGTTATTGTGGACAATTATTTGTGACGTGCATGAGTATTTAAACATTGCGTGGATTTCTATCTTATAAAAATATGATGCTTACGTTTAAGCATTCATCAATAACAATAAATCTTATAGTCTTAGCTTACTAACTAATTATTCAAGTCTCTATGAGATCGATAAAATTTTATTAGAGTGAAGCATAATCATTTTGTTCTTATTAATATCATAATAAAATACCAAACACATGAGATAAACTATAGTATAGTGAACTATAATAATGAGGAATAAAATTCAATATCTACTTAACAAATTTATTACAATATGCACCTTTTTAGTTTTACGTGTTTACAACAATATAGTCTGTTTTAAATTACATATTCATTCATTTTCTACTCTTTACCACCACGTCAAACTCGGTTTAACATTTCCGAATTTTTTAGCATTTTATTACGTACATAATCTTATTATATAATCTTAGAAAAGTTCCAAACTTATCAAATTGAAACTTTATAGCGTAACTTTCATTTAAGAGGCTGCAAAACTTTGTACCTACCATAATAAGTAGCCTAAGTTTACAAAAATGAATTAAGTCACGATTAAGGTTTTGAAAAAATAATTTAATTTTCAGTAAATGCTTATTTTAATTTCTTAGTGGTTTGATAACTTTAAACATTAACCTTTTAGGTTCTCTTTAGATCCATGCAAAATGTATTATAAGGAAGGGCCTAAGCATACCAAATCATATACTAATTATAAATTTATGAAATACTTAATACACTCGATTGCGAATAAAATCGCTATATTCAAATGACGACATTTATTGATTAATTTTCCAGTTTAAGATTTTAAAATATGAAATTCTAAAATCTTAAACTGGAAAATTTGGAATATATAATTTTACGTTTATCAATTTATCCGAAAATGTATAATGGATTTTATCAGGTATAAATAAACACGGTACGGTTATCCTGTACGAATGGGATAAAATACCGATATGGTTTCTGAATAGTCAGCTCGTGAAATTTCCAAGTACATTTGATATTTATTAAAATGAATATTATTTTCAAGCATTTTATTCATATATTTCCATGAATAATGATTATTCTAACTTTAAATTTCAAAAACATTAAGCTGCAGTTTGTAAAATATTCGTCATTCATAATTTTCACCGTTATACAGAGTTGGCATTTTAAGTTGGAGCCTTGCCAATGGATATCAAACAATAAACAATCGATAGTAAATGTGAATCTGCAACTATACTTATAATAGTTTAGATTTTACTGCTTTCTCCATTTCCGAAGTCTTATATTCACTTTACGCATATTAAGTCGCATTCAAATATGCAAAACTAAAATTCATTAACAGTAAGTATGAAGATTAGATTTCTTAAAGGTTCTTTTGTATTGATTTTTATGCAGATTACAAAATTCTTTTGTAGTGATTCAGAATGTTATGAAAATTTTAAATTTAATAACAGCTGATGTAATTTGCGAATCAAACGTACTATTCCATTGCTATTTCAAGACTTGCAGTAAATTGTATCTTTTACTGCAACAGGAAATTAAATCCGTAAATTTAACGAAAGCTTTCGCGTTATATTTAGCCTTTTTTCTGCAAAAATGTAATTTCTCTCAGACATCTTTAGAGTTTTGAGCAAAAAGCAAAAGGATCTCCAAACGTACGCTGGTCCTTGTGCGACGTGACTTTTGTGCAACATTGCGTCATTATACGGAACATTTTAAAAGCAGAAAAACTAAATTTACTTTCTATATTAGCAAGTACGGCATTGTTCCACTTTCGGTAGCATATAGAATTCGGTAGCACGGTAGGTTTTAAAAATTTTCATAAAAATTCGCTTTCCGTCCAGGTATTAATTTTATCTCCAACTCATAATAGCATTTGAAAAGTCAGTACGGATAGCCGCAAAAAGCGTCCAGAGATACATATCGCTAATTTCTGAAACCGCCTCGAATCCGAAAATTGCCCTTTTGCTGCGTTTCTCGCATCCAAGCGCAAATGTATATTTAAAAGCAATGCTCCGCGAGAAGGTTTTTATCGGTCTTTACGTGTAGCAAGAGCCTGACTCTCGAGATCGAACCGAGCTCAAAGTATAACTCGTAGCTATATCTATAATTATTTTGTTTACTAACGATCACCTTCGATCGGTCAACCGCCCGAGCACAGCATCGAAAGCAGCTTTTGCACGCCGAACGGATCGAGCGTAGCAGCCGCCTACTGCCAAGAGAATCGCGCGCAGGAATCCAGCCGCGGCTCTCAAAAACTACAGAGGCGAGTTGAACGACCCGGTGAAAATTCAAAAATTCAAAAGACGAGGCCGGAATTCCCGCGACCAAACGACACCGAAGATTCCCCCGTGCGCGCATCGACTCCGCATATATAGGCGACGGCTCCCCTACAGGCATATGCGGCCGGACTGGCTGCGCGCCTCTGAGAGAGCGCGCGCTCGAGACTCGGCGACCGGCCCCGCCAACAGCGCCGTCGCCGCCGCCGCCACCGCCGCCGCCACCGCCGCCGCAGCCGCAGCCGCAGCTCTCGGGAGTCGGGAGTCTCTGGGGCAGCTCGACAGCGCCTCGGCAGCGCGACTGCACTCAGTTAGAGGCGAGACGCCGCGGAATCGAGCCGAAGCGACGGACCGACCGAGAGAGACAGAGAGACAGAGAGACAGAGAGAGAGTCAGTGTGTATGTGTCGACTGCGCGCGCGCGCCCCAACCGCTGCTACAGCCTTTCTCCGAGCCTCTCTGCATCGGCGTGCGTGCCGGCTTTCGGCGGACCCTCGAGCGCGTGTACAGGCCCCGGTCGTCGCACCGACCCGTCCCGCGTCCAAGGCCGCCGCACCAGACGGAGAGACAGAGAGAGAAAGAGTGGCAAGGTCCTGTGATTATCCGGGCTAATCGGGGCCCTCGCTCCCCTCCGCGCGTCGGAGGAACTGACCGACGAGTCCCCCGACAGTGTGTACGCAGCGTGTTATTTTCTCCGGGTGAATTATACTGTGCAGGTGTGCTCCGTGCAGGCCAAGGCTCGAGAAGAGAGCCGCTGGCAAGGGCCGCCAGATCCGAGAGAGACAGCTGCCGAAGATGAGCCGCCAGTTGAAGGTCGCGAGCCGCCGCATCGCCGCGGACCCTTGAATGGATAGACGGAGATCGGCCCCACCGCCGGCCGAGCCGCTCAGGAGTCGCACGTAAGTCCCCCTTTCCCGATGCACGCGCACCTCGTCGAGCGGTCCTCTCCGAGCGGTCGGAGCGCAGTCGGCTCCCTCCCCCTCTCCCCCGTGCATGGACGCCTCTGACCTTCGACCTTGATCGTTGACCCCCGGCCCCAAGGTCGCTCCTCTTTCGCGCGATCGCGCCGATCGATCGCCGTTGCCGAATGTTGCCGGTCATCGTTGTACCGTGCCCAGTGGCCGCTGTGCCGATCTGTACGTGTATACGTGTAGCCGATCGCCCTTGGGGATCTCCGCGAGAGCTTCTCTTTTCTCCGTTCGCACGTCGTTCCTTTTGAGCCGGAAGCGCCGACCGCTGCCGCTGCGTGGACCTCGATGTGGACGTTTGGAAAACACGCGCCGCTGCGCCTGGTGTAGTCTTACGTACAATGATGTATACATGTGGGTAATGTGTGCGCTTCGGCTCTTTGGCTCATGCCTCCGGGCGCTTTTTGTATATGTATACACTCGCTCGTAAAGTTTCGGTCTGCGCGCTCTCGAGTGATTTTCAAAGGTCGCGCGAGCCAACTCCGAAATATACGTAAGCGTGTAGACTTTTTGGAGCGTGTATATACGGCGCGGCACTTCCAGCATATTCAAGGTTACGCTGCAGAGACGCTCGACCGCCGCCAGTCCGTCCCGACTCCTCTCCCGTCGCTCTTTATATTTATGCTTAGCCTTCGATTTACAGCAGAAGATCGGTAATGAGTTTGCCTCCGAAGCTCAATGCTGAAATTAGCGTTTTTTCTGTAGCGAACTATTCGAGGTTGTTTTTTGCTTTTTTTTTGGAAACGGATAAACTAAATGAATTGTAGTTATATTGAAGATGATCCGATGTAAATTCAAACTTTGATCGGTGATGAGATAAAAATCGGTATTGAGAATTACATTTCTTCGTATCGACTTACCATTCGCTAGTAAGTGAAAATTGTACTTTTCGAGAAAAATGAAAAACCTTTCCTCGGAAACGCTCGAGGAAAGGAAATGAAAAATTTACGATATATTCATAAAAGTACATGGATAGCAGTAGTCGGTAAGAAACAATGGAAAATCGCTTTATGCGATCGAATAACTATTACATACTTTTCTAGTTCTCGCAATTCCATTGTAGACAGTATATATATGTCGATCGATAATTCAAGAAGAGCTTAGTACATGAAATTTTATTAATTCACCGCAATATGAGCAAGTTTTAATGGGTCGTATGTAAGGCCTGGGGTTTATTTGCGCACTGCTACGATAAAAGTAATCATTTACTTTTGAAACTCTGCCTAACGAGCCTGAAAAGTTTGTTCCTTTTTTTTGTTCCCACCGACTTTAAGCTTGGCTGCGGATTCCACCGATGAATGAACTAACTTGTTGGATGGGTATGGAAGTACAAACCACCATCGCGCGCATATAGATGCAAAGAGTTTTCATAGTTTATAATGCTCGGTGCGATGCAAATTTCAGTTATTTGAACGAGTTCGCTGAACTATACACGCGCAGAGTCCGCACGGACGAAAGGCTAGGGAACGAATCTCATTATCAGAATAAATATATAACTATACCTAACTGGATAGCGAACTCGTTACACCGCTAGGCGAACATTATGCGTATATTTGCGCGTATAAAATGATCCGCTCGTCAACTTCGAGTCCATCATTTCGAAATAGCTAATGCTTCGTTTACGCTCTAACGATTATCACTTTCAAAATTGAGATTTAAAATAAAATACATAGAAAATGTCATCACGGGTGTAAATTGTCCGAGTGTGTGTTTTCTGTTATAAATCATTACAACACGATATATAGCTTCGAATGATAATTAACGCGATTTATGTAATACCTTGACTGACAAAAAATTCGGCTTAATGGCTCAAATGTAACATCATAATTACATATTTTCTACACATTATGTGCCTACACACCTTATGTGACCACTTTCTTAAGAACAGTAGCCGCTTGTTCACAACACCTCTATTATTACGATCAATTAGAATGATTACAAATTTATTTATTTTTTTTTTCACGTATTTGTCATGTATTTCGTTTATAAGAGACAAAAGAATGTCGATACATAAAAAATATAAGTTTATTCTTTTCATCTTTTCATGATATAATTAAAATTTTCAATCAAAAGATTTTATATTTTAAAATTTTTCGGTGAAACCGTATAGAATTTCGCACCAATAAATCAGACATTGAAAAATAAAACCTTTGTTAACGGAAAATACGTGTACTTCATCGGAAATTTCTGGACAACACATAATGTAATCTCTTTCCGTTAACACCAATAGTTAATAAATATTAATTTTACATTGCATCCGTATATACGCGTAATATACTATACTCGTGACTAATGTTTGTTCTAATAAATTAATAAATACATCAGTCGGTCGGGTGGTAAAAGCGAGAGCAAGAGATTAGCACAGAAACAAGCACTGCAGGAAACAACAATTTTATTTAAGACCCTTCACGTGATCGATATTTACTGCGGCGCTTTATCGCTTTATTGTTTCACCGTTGTATCTCAGCATTCTTCTCTCCTTATCCACGCTCTTTATGCTGAATTAATGAGAAGGATACGCATCACGCAATGTCGAAACTATTTTTTTTTTCACATAGGGAAACATCAAATTGCTGGATGAGGCTCTATACGATAAAATCGTTAGTGACGTATTCGATAGCAATCAAATGAGAGAGAAAAAAAGCAGCGCACAAACGGGTTTTTATAAATACCTTACACACTCACCCTTGTCTCTCCTATGAATATATAATGAACTTTGTGCGCTAAGAAAATCTCTTCGGTTCTCCTTCTAATCGCGATTAAAAAACTAAGCATTATACGCACTCTTGTTTCGCTGTCTGCGTTTTAAATTGAATTATTACAATTTCCAATTACAAAAATTTCAGTGTAAACGTATAATATGCATGGTATATCACTTGGTGTTTGAAAAGGATATTCTGACATATTGAACTACATAATGGCAGTCGGTGCCTGTCTACTTTGATCGAGAAATAAGAGATAAGAACTTGTTTCAAAGTAGGCGGAACCGAACGGTTTTCAATTCCATTTATAACGATAATTTAAAACTAACGATTCAAACAGCTGATATTTATCAACAGCTACACCTAAATAAAGCAGATTTAATTAATTTAAGTAGTGCCGGAGCAGAGAAGCAATACACGATTTGCCGAGGGAAATTCAATGCGGCGTTGATTCGATGCGGAAAAATCGTAATGCGTGTTTACACTGCAGGAACACAGTTTGGCTAGGACACACACGCAGGAATTTCGTCGCGAGATCGCGCGCCCGCGAGAGCCGAGAGAAGCGAATCCTGATGAAATGCCAACTAAACCGGAAATCGGTCTTCCTGACTCATTTGGTCATGCATGATTTTATACATTGGATTTTATCGAAAACTCTCTTGCCTCTGACGCAAGTATACAAAGCTTTTACAGCGAAATACCGGGGGACAAATGAATAAAAATTTTAAAACGCCACCTCCTGAAAGCTGAAATAGTCGGGCGGACAACAATTTTAGTCCAGCGCGGCCGAGACTTTTAACGAATTACAATAATATTCACCTGAAAAGCTCTCTAACTAATTTTTATACTAATACGTTGACAAAGTAAGCAAAATCGAGTGAAATCTTTACGGATAAATATGTTTGAATAAATTTATAAAAAATATATTATTTATACAATACATATATTTTATAAATAATAATAATAATAATATAATATAATATAATATTATCGATGAAGCCATAAAAATATAACACGAGTTTTAATTTCTTATTAAATATAATTTTAAAAATTTATTGCAAACGCGCATGGATATTTCCAAATTGCGTTTCAAGAATTAGTTTTTGACATTTCGTAAATTAATACTAGCTTTTATTTGCACGCTGTAGCGGTAATTTGTATACAACCTAAGAGCTCTTTTGTTGCTTTCTATGCGGCTATAGAAGTGAGCTACAATTTGTGCAGAATATTAAAAATATACGTAATAGTATTCGCTCGGGTAATATAAATATATCCCTTCTTGTTATTGAAGCCCAGTATGTGTTTCAAGCTTGTAAGGATCAGCGCTAAGGCTTTAAAGTCTTATGTAACTTTAATGTCATATAAGCGCTACAGAAAATAATCTTAACTTTCGTTCCTTCACTGTCAATAAAGCGCGACACTAATTTCGGGCGTTTAACGATCAATTTTTACGCGCTACATATTTAGCATAATTAACTTTGTTTCGTGCATTATGCTTAATAATACCAAGTGCTTGAGCGCGGACGAAAAACCTCCATTAGGCAGCTTAAGCAATAGGTTATGTGCTAAGTCTACACTAATTTAACAATTATTTCTTTTTATATTTGACCCGGAATTTGAATAAAATTGCTCCTTGTTCTCGGTAAATATTAAATTGAGTTTTTGAAAGGAAGCGCGATACACTATAGGAACAATTCAAAAGAAAATTTCGCTTACTAATTTTTATCCTACGTTCCGTAGTAATAAAGAGACAATTTAATTTTTCCTAAATTTTACTATGTCAACATAATATTTTTTATGATTTTATGGATAGTAAATCACAAATTGTTTATGAAAACATTATTTCTTTTGTCTTTTATATATATATATATATATATATCATACAGACATATACCTATATATTTGGTTTTATACTTTATTTTCATTTTATAAGATTTAATTTACATACAATATAATTTAAAAAAAATTTATTGTTGAAATAATTTCGATTGGATGGAATCAAGCCTACGTGACCTGCGGGATGAGAATTAATCCGTGACACCTACCAACTGCCCTATGTAACGTAGTTGACCCAATTCTCGATAGGGACCCAGTAGTCGACAACTTCAAAAAATAATATAATTTAGATTGTTTATTGGTAATTTTGAAGTACAAGACAAATTTCTTTTTAAGTCATCAAGTACTTCTGAATATATTTATTGGAATACAAATATTGAGTCTGCACGATTTACTTAAAAAAATAACATTGAATATTAGTAAATTCTTAGCAACAAGCGCAGGGACCATCAAACTTTTAAACATCGTAATTTTAAATCTATGAAAATAAATATTTGTGCTTGCAATTAAAAGCTTTCAGCAAATTTAATTGCAGAGAATAGATAAAAATATAAAGTGGAAACAGTTGAAGTATTTGTTACGTTTTCAAATAACTTGTTTATTTTCATTTGAAACGTCCTTGTAGAGTAAGACTTAACGTGCAACAGCAATTGAAATTATATATTTTCGAAATAAAGGCAAAGATCGACACGCAAACATTTTTGATTACTTGAATATAAATTTTAGTTTCAGGTAATATTTCTTACATAATGTATTATATATATTATTGTAACTGTAACAAAATTTGTTATATTATAAAAAGATTTACTACAAAATGTAGCATAAACTCTAATTTAGTTTATTATTATGTAACTATTCTTACAATGCGCATCTAAATTTTGATATAACACAATTTTTACGACGTAATTCAGGAGTTTTTATAGAAAAATATAGTTCTGTTTTCTTTTTCTAATAGTAATATTTGTTACCTACCAATACAACAAAAATTCTGGCAATACGAGAGATTGTTCCTTGTTTACTACGGAACCTTGCAATTTTTGCTACAATTACAGTAAATTTCGCTAGAGCGTTTTTTTCCGTGCAGCAGAAGCTTCCGATTCATATAAAACTCCTTTCATAAATGCGCATGCCCATAAATACGAAAGATACTAAAAATGTTAAAAATGCTTGAAACAATCGATAGAGCTCGCAAAGTCAACGACATGAATGCCGGCGCTTCGAGCTTTATCGATGGAAATCATACATTATTGGTGTTGTGTTTTTATTGCTTGGCACGTGCTTACAAAGCTATTAAAGGACTTGGAAAAATTTATTTTAGATTCAAGCTTGGAAATTTTAATTGATTTCCGCGATTCGCTGAACAATGCAAACCTGTTGATTTATTATTTGCAACGGTGTTATTTATGAAAACGGTATATCGATTTATAACAACAAAAGCTTCCCTTTGGCAAAAAATGTATTATAAAAACCTACATATAAAGTTGAAGGAAATGTTTTTGGAAGTTTTACGGAGCGAGGGGCAAAAGCAAAAGCAAACGACGGCTCGGCGACTAATTTATGAAAGTGCGCTTATTAAAAAGTCCAAGTATCCCGCGGTATTTCCATCGTTTGAGAATGCAAAGTTTTGCGTCTGTCCATCGAAAGGCGCGTCACTTGGAAAAGAGTAATTAATTCGGCGATGAATCTTGGAAAAATCTTGGCCAGCGGTGCGCTACGTACAATTAGTTTCACGAAACTAAAGTAAAACTTTCATTTATTATGCAATATAAGAAGCGGTGCACTGGCTTGGCTCTTTCTCTCCGCGCGCGCGCGCGTGTGTGTGTGTGTGTGCGCGCGTCGGTGTGCGTCGACTCGTCTTCCTCCCTCGACAGGCGACTCTCGGTGCACGAGAGGCGGCGGTGCGGTGCGCACATAAAAATTTTTACATAAAAAGTCAATTAGGAGTTAGAAGGGCGCATCGGTATGGTGCAATTTTTATTCCTACTCGGGCCCCCGCGGCTACTACCACTCGACATTATTTTCTCGTAAATTCGCGAATAAATTATATCCTCCTTCTCGCTTACATGACTCGATTGTTTTTCCGAGCCGTAGCGCGTGGATTATGGCCCAATTAACCCCCCGTCTTATCAGGAATTAATATATTTTCATTTGTCGAGCAATTAACTTTTATGCTTTTATAATTAGTTTTCTTCAAAATGAAGGTGTATAGGGCCGCGAGTCGAAGAGTGTCTCATACATATATGTATACCATTCACCGTTAGTTCGCCTTTTCTCGCTGCTCTGCACTTATAGCTATATGCCAAATCCATTTTATCGAAAGAGAATCGAACAAAAGAGAGCAGAACAGAGAGAGAGAGAGAGAGAGGGGGGGGGGGGAATTCGATAATTTCCTCCTTACAAAACGACGATTATTTTAAGTCGGAGAAAAGTACTCGGGGACTTTGACGAAAAGCTCCTTTGTCCGCGTGGAGGAGGGGCTCGTAAATCCTTCAAAATTCGACGATAAAACCCGGGTAAAATAACATCTCGAGGATAATCGCGTGAGAGGTTCGCTGTACGAATAAGGTCACTGCCAGACGAGGGGAAGCTTCGCGCCTGCGTCTTTAGCCTCAAATCTCCATGCGCGTAATTACGCCAAGACTTAAAAAGGCCAGAGTATCAAGGCGCGTCTCCGTATGCGCGCGCGAGTGCACCGAAAACGTCAAGTCAACGAAATCCGAGGGATCCCAGCCGCACGGCGGGACAAACGTACAGGAATCGCTGAAATGGATCGATATACACATACGTATACATGGTCGGCTGCAGACGCGTCGCTCGATGCACGCGTGTACGCAAGCTGGATGAACGGGGAGCTGCATTAGCGCTCTTCCGTAGTGCGAGTCGACAGACGTACGGGACAAGTGCAGCGGCAGCAGCGCCGGCCCGAACGACACCGACAGCACCAGCGGTGCAAAAAGCAAAGCCAAGCGCGCGGAAAATATCGAGGCGAGAGCTGCTGGGTGGACGTGTATCCTGTGTACAGGGAGCCGGGCTGCGAGGTGGAGAAAAAGCTTCTCCCTGGCGCGCGCGCGCATGACTTGGCTCGAATGGGATCTGCTGGTGCCGCTTGCTGATAACAATTAAAGAGAGGATCGAGCTGTGGCGCGCGCGAGGAGCTTTATTGGCTCTGTGATACGTGGACGACTGCGGCGCGCGGGGCTGTGCAGGGCCGCCGTTCGTCCCGTCGAGAAACTCATTTCGCGCCCGCCGCCAGTCGCGCGATATCGATGATTGGATATTTTCGAGGAGTCAGCTCTGCTCGCGCGTTGCGCAGACATAGAGAGAGAGAGAGAGAGAGAGAGAGAGAGAGAGAGAGAGGGGGAAGGGGATCCGCCGTCGCGGATTCAGCGGATTTTAATTGTTCGATCGAGGTCAGCTGCGCCGACTCGACTCTCTTTCTCTCACTACATGTACATGCCCGCTTTCGCCGCGAGCGAGCGTCGCGTTGACAATGCTTATCGCTTATATAAATGCAGCCAATTCCCGGCACTTTAGATTCGTTAGCTGCCGCCGCGTATGTACGCGAGCTCTCCTCTGATTATAAAGAGCCATAGCTCGATGCACGAGAGCAAGGAGATAGAGCGAGAGATAGAGAGTCTGGAGCATCAGCAGCAGCAGCAGTCGAGCAGCTGCTCGCCCGAGTTCTTTGCTCTCTTTTTCCGTTTTTTTTTTACGAGCGGCCCAAGCAGCCGATGCTCGCTCGCTCGCTCGCTCAACTCCATCAACGCTTTTATTCCTATACGTGCAAAAATTCCTTTCGATATATATATATAAGTCGGTCTTCGGCGCAGCACCTCATCGCCATCGTTCCCCCCTGTTGTAGCCGCTCACGATTCTCATTTTTCCTTTTACGACTGCAGCTAATCAAATTATATGGTTATTTAGATATATCTTTTCTCTCTCTCTCTCTCTCTCTCTCTCTCTCTCGTATTATACACGGCCGCCGCCGCCGCCGCACACCCATAAAGATGCCTTTATTCCGCCGTTGCGTTTATAATTAAAATCCTGGGATGCCCGTCTTTCCGCCGGGCGGCCAAGGAATGCGCCTTTTTCGTTACTTATTCTTGCCGCTTGCTGGCTCTTTTATATCGAGGAAAATTGATTGGAATTCGAAGAAAAAGCGCACACGTATACCCCTTTCGTTATAAGCCTTTTAAATATCGTGCGCGATCGAGCAAAAAAATTTATACATCGACGCACCGGAGAGATATTCATTGTTCAGCCAGCCATAGTTTCGAATCCGAGGCGAAATTAAATTATCGATTGATTGACAATTGTTTTTTTTTATCTTTTACGCTCGCCACGCGCGTGCAGAGCTGCCGCGACTATTTCATTTTTTCTTTATCAATGATCTCCACGGAATGCAAGTTCCGATGCATTGTCGATGAAATTCAATTCCCGTAATAATTGAATATATTTCGACTGGCTGTTACGGCGAAATATTTTCCTAACCTATAGTTATATGCATCTTATTGCATCTCCTCGCGGGTAGTGATCGCGCTGCTGCCGCTGCAGAGAAATCTTTTTAAAAGTGGCCAAAAATGCGAGTTGCGTAAGGTTAGTTCCCTGAAAAAGTTGAATCAAAATTGATCCCGCATCGGTCTTGGGACGAGGATGAGGTAAAAGAGTCGATCGGTCCGCGGAATATCCCGGAGTCGGAACCGAAGCTCGTGCAGCGCTTTCGATAAACTTGGAAGACGGTCCTCGTCGTCCCGATGTAGCGTCGCTAAACACCGCATTCGAATTCAATGGCAAGGAAAAATTTATCGCTCGCCTCTCCTTTCCTCTCCTCATCTCTCGTCTTCTCTCTTTCTCACCGATATATGTCTAAAAGAGAGACGGAGCGAAAACGAAAGGCGGACCATATCTTCCTAGAGATTTCATCGAATGTCGAAAGCAAATTCCTTTAGCACTGCGTCTCTCTCTCTCTCTCTCTCTCTCTCTCTCTCTCTCTCTCTTCGACGACCTTCAGATCTATCTGCAGGTTCCTGCTACCTACCCGGAATCTCAACTCACAGTGGAGATTCCGGGTAGGTAGCGACGCTAACCTACTACTAAACCCGTTGCCGCAAGATGCTACATTAGCCCGTCTTTTGTTAAGATTTTGACTGCTGTACAACTCAAATCTGTTTTTTGTAACCGTTTATTGCGACATATTTATTGTACTGACACCGTATTTTCTATTTTGTATTTTCAATTTTTTGTATTTTTTTGTATTTTTTTCCTTAATTTGTTGTACAGGGCTGTATAGGGTTTTACCCTGTGGCCCCAATAAACTTTTTTTCTACTCTATTGAAAATCATTTTTGTACATACTTATACAAATAAAAGAATATCTATCTATCTATCTC
>UELU01126338.1:0-12851 GCA_900490025.1 Megastigmus dorsalis
GTGTACGTCGGTGCAGCAGCAGCCGGTGGTGGCGGTGGAGTTGCGACACACGCGCTGCACCGACGTACACAACTGTATGGCCTGGCCACACGGACATATGGGTGAGCGGTTACGTGCGTATAGATACCGCAGTCTCCTCCTCCTTCTCCTCCTCCTTCTCCTCCTCCTCCTCCTCCTGCTTCGTTGTACAGAGCCGCGAAACCGGGTTCAAATAAGGTTGCGGCGAAAGACTCTCCTTGCGGCTATAACGCACGTATATATGTGTACATGACGCAAGAGAGAGAATGAGAGAGAGAGAGAGAGAGAGACGACCGAGACAAGCCATAGGCTAAAAAGCATCGACCGCGAGGTTATACCCTATAAGCCTGCGATATATTTTGCCGAGGAGCGAGATTCGCTTTTGTAATAATTATTCAGCTGCCTGTGGGGCGATACTTCGATGGATGTACCTGCAGGGAGATGTGGGATATGATGATGAGGATGGCGATGGGTTTGATTCTCGATGGAATGTGTCGATGTTAATGGTGGGAATTGATTTTGATTTGGAATATCACGGTTGACCAGTTTCATGTTGGTTGGTTGTGATTCCGGGACTGGTTGTTTCTGGTACAACATGTGTATTTCTTTGAGCAATAATTACGAGATTTTAAAAGGCTATGATTGTAACATTTGGATAAATAGGGCTACGGGTACCTCCCACTTTCTAAACGGAATCGGTAATCCAAATGATAAACCTCATCTCCATCGATGAGTGTGCGTAAATCGGCATCCGCTCATTGGCGTCTTGATTATTTAATCAGTTGCGAGCGAACATCAATTCATATTATTTCAATCGCAAGAGGCAGTTACGGGGGACAATCGTCCTAGATTCAAAAGTAATGCTCTTTCATTATAGTGTACACGTCAATCCACCGCCAACAAAGTTTCAGGCCAGAAACCGCTCATTACAACCTGCTGCAGTGACAAATAGTCCGGTCGAAACAGTAGCCCCCCACAGAAGGGGGAAGTAGAAGTTCTAAAAGCGGTGACACAGTCGTCACCAATTCACCGGTCGACCGACTATCATCATCGACTCTCCGAAGCGAGAATTTCACGTCTCGCACCTCCTCTCAATACCATCGTCGGTAATAACCACCACGCATATACACACACATATATATATACATCACTTCCTCCTTGTATACCGTATATATGGTCTTTATTGAATGGGAAAAGGACAGCGTGCAAAGTGATAATGACCATCTTCGGCACGACTAATCACTGTGTTTTGCCCAATCGACGCTCTCGAAAGCAAAGCAAAGGAGAGAAGATGTATCCTCTCTCTCTCTCTCATCTCTCTTTCTCGCTCCGTTGTCCATGCCAAAGTATACGTTCAGCGATACACACGACACAGGTGGCTCCTTTGCTCCGCGTGTGCACGAGGAAGAGCCATTGCAAAGGGTGAGGGTATTTCGGATTCTGGCACTTGTCCGTCCTTCGAAAGAGCAAGAGAGAGAGAGAGAGAAAAAAAAGAGCCGCCTCTTATAAACAGCTGCACACGTATCTCGAGGGCTCAGAGTCGATCCGGTCTCACAGACGCGTCACGCGAAAATACGTTGGATTATACAGCTATATACGAGGAGGCGCTTCTCTGTGTCTGTGTGTATTGGATGCAGCGGACGCGGGACGAGAGAGAGAAAGAGAGAAGTCGGGGCAACAAGTGTGAGAATCGACGATCTGGCTCTCCCCCCGCGTCTCTCTTGGAACCCCAGTTTTCACTCCGCCCCTTTCTTCTTCTTCTCCTTGGCTTCCTCCGCTGCGGCAGCAGCAGCAGCAGCAGCAACAACATCAGCTTCTGCAGCAGCGCGACCGCTTTTTTTATGCTTTTTCCCCGAGCGAGCGCCGCACGTATATAAACTCCCGTAATCCCCCTCCCCTCCCTTGCTGTGTGCACTGCACTGTTTTATATATATGTATGTATGTATGGATTTGTGTGTGTGTGTGTAACCTTTCGACTGGTCGATTTCCTATTTTGTCGCCTCGTTCTTAGCTTCTTCTTCTTCTTTTTTTTTCTTTGTCTTTCTGACTTCGAGGAACAGCGATATATTTGTGTGCGCTGCTTTTTTTTTATCAGCTCCTCGAAATCGATTTGAAGCTCGTGTAAAAGTCGACGTGTATATATCTCCAGGGGATATTAATTTTTTGGGATTTCACGCTGGGAATGGAGAAAAAAGCTGTGTTTTCGTCCTGAATGGATTGACCTCCGAAGGACAATGGTTTTTGTAACAAAAAAAAAGACTGGAGCGCTGTTTACATCGTAAATAAGGCTTTTTTTTCTGGGAAGACGGTGATTTTGCTTCAAGGGAATTTCACATACCTGTAAAAGCAAGATCATCCGTTGGCAGTGTTTTTAATTAAGTTGCATCCCGTAAGGATACAAAATTTATACAGAGTAATTGATAAAAAATATGATTAAATTAGTGAGAACTTATTAGTCATTGGTTTATTTCACAAAATACCAAATTCCATACTACTTTGCCCATACATTTTCAGTAATAATTTTCAGCGGAGCGAAGAAAGCAGAAGCGATAAATTCCTCGAAAATACAAAGCATCATTTTCAAAGAAATTCTTTTCGTACAGAAAGGTTCTGCTGCACATACATAATCCTTTCGATGCATAAAGACCGCGCGCAATTAACGTGTCCAATCGTACGAGTCGCTATTATCACGCGTCGAGCGCGAGGCTCTTGGGCAAGCTTCTCTCGTTCCTATTTTCCTCTCTCTATCTCTCTCTCTCTCTCTCTCTCAATTTTCTCCTCGTACACTCGCGTATGATTTTGAATTCTCTCAGCTTTCCGTGTAGAGTTTCGTTAGGGACGCCCGAAGGTAGTCAAAGACGTTTAGTTGTTGCGAAAGCTTCATAGGTATACATGCATTCCATAGATCGCGTGGAAATAAAAAAAAATCGTTGTTCAGCGAAGCCGCGGCTGCTTCGTCTAGTCCCCCTAGTCAAGTGACATTATCTCGCGCATAAAATTAATTCCGATAACGTACGCTAGAATCGTGGTAAAAACAGAAACACAGTGGCAAAATAGGAAGGATTCCACTGGCTCGTTAAGGCGTTTACGCATTTTCGAAAAACATGAAAATTAATTTGCCGCCAGTGCGTAGAGAAGAGAGAGGGAGAGAGAGAGAGAGGCATAATTAGTACGTTCAATTAGACGAGCTATTATCGCGCCCATTAAAGCCTCACTTCTCTCGGTTTCTTCCCTCTCTCTCTCTCTCCTCTTAAGCAAGTTTAGCCAGTTCTATGCACCATAATACACACGTACTGGACGCGTTACACCACACACAACACACCGGCTGCGTACATATATATATACGCGCGACTTTCAATTCGGTCAGCGTTACATGGAGCGCGCGCACATAATATAAAAAGCTCAACGAGCGCGATGACCGCACCGCACTGCGCGCACACATACACACACACACACACACACACATATATATATACGCGTGGAGTGTCCGAGTGTGCGTCTGATGTAATCGGAGCCTCGTTGCATCGGAATAATCCGTGCGCGCGGCGTCGATTGGCTAATTGGAGGAACAGCTTGGATTTCGAAAATTTCTTAGTTATTTATCGGTGGATATTATGGGCGCGAGGAGGAGGAGTGGCGCGAGTATATGTATATGACGTGTGGGACTCGTTTGGCCCCGAGGATGCGAGAAAGAATATTTCGTGCCCGCAAATTGGGTTAATGAAATGTAATTGCTCGGGCGATAATTGCTGCACGGGCGGGTCTAAAAATTGTCTGCTGCGAGCGACTTTCTTAACTGCGAGTTCCGAGAAAGGTGCGAGTGAATATAAGTGAGCGAGTGCATTTGAAGGAGCCGAGCCGAGTTGTGAAGAATGAGGTATAGATATAAGTGAATTTGACGTTGGGATGGACACTTTTGTCGTGCATCCGAGTCATGCGTCTCGGTATTGTGTCTCCAAGCGGTTAAATATAGCTTTCGGCGTAATTTTTCGGATTCTACGAGCTCCTCGTTCGAGATTATTTAATTCCATGTGCATCGAGTGTATACGTCGAGAGAGAAAAAAGGCTAATATTTTTAGCGAGATAAATGAAAACAAAAAAAAAGAGAATTAATGCGATATGAATTGCACATTTTTCGTACTCGATGACAAGATAAATTATGCATACTTGTTATGTATACTGCACGTAATTATCCTTTTGAGATTTTAATCGCCGTACACATTTTAATGGTATATAACAGTTTCATTCTCGCCAATATGGAGCTTTAATTTGAATTTTGTATTTTTGATGCTGGAACTTTAATTGATTAGTCGAGCAGCCGATATGAATTTTAATTTGTTTTGTAATTTAGGTCACGCGCACCAATCTCTGCACTATTTCAATTTTCATGCAGAATATGAAATCGTTAGTATAATGAGAATTGTCAAGTATAAATTTTATTAAATTGAATAGATCAGTGAATCTCTAGTTTAAAATGCATTCATAAAAGTTCGATTTTATGAAAATAAATTCTGAAAATTAGTTCAATTCGTCATATATTTACGTATTTTTCGTTCGCAAGCGTATAAAATATGTCGCAGGTCAAATGCAATTTAGTGAAAAATCAAATGTTCGAATCAAAAATAAATGTCGTTATACGAATAGTGAATCTCTACAAGTATGTAATTGAGGTATAAATATAATAACCTTTTCAGAGGAATTCGAAGAAAAGTCAATTTCTCGCGAGCGCGAGCAAGTCATTGTAGCTGGAAAATTTGAAAAGACTTCTTTGATTGAAGTAACTTTGTTACCAAACACGTATTTGATGCTGATTCGATTTACCTTGAAGACCTTTATTTTTAATTTGTACGACGTTAAAAATTTCACTGCTGCGTCAAGAATTCTAGTTCTGTATAATTCTCTTTACATTTTGATCGAATGCAAGCATTAACAACTAGTCATTCAGCTGTCCGAAGCAAAACCCACAAAAATACACATCTGAGAAAAGGTCTTAATTCGGACAGCACCTCAAAAGAGCATAAAAATTTGTCAAGTTCTAATTGAACCTCTCGTAAACCAATTGAGCCGGTAGTATAAAAAGTTTTAGCCGTCCGGCAGTTTTAGCGCGGGGAGCATATATACGTTTTTTTCTTTTTCGCCGGGCGGTGAGAAAGTTTCTCACAAGACAATCGACTCGTTTTACGGAGTCGCGCGGGAGCAAAAACATCGGGCGACATCATAATAAACCTAAATTATTGTGGATAATAGTTATTTATGAAAGTAGACGCGAGCGCGCGGGCGTGTGTCTGGTGTACACTGCACAAGATACACGAAACGCTGCGAGCATCAACGCGTGTGAAACGACCATAATACAATCTGTGCCTATACATATCGCGCGAGTAACAATATGACCTATATTTAGCCGAATTAATACGTTGCGCAATGAGCGGTTATCGCATTTGCCGCGATTCTGTTTGCTTTTGAATCTCTCTCTCTCTCTCGATTTACTTGGCTCAGCTTGACTATCGTATACAGACTAGCGAAATCGACGAAAATAACTTTATATAATAATGGACGATGCAGAAAACAATTGGGTATATATATGTATACAAATGTATAATGGTCGCGGTGGTAAGCGCGTAACGAGTGTCGGCGTAACTCTTCTTGCATTCCCTCGTAGAAAGTAACAGGTCGGTTCAAGGCCAATATTCTCCATTCGATACGCAGCTGCCACACGCCTACGCATTCCTTACAAATCCACCACTACTGTTGCACTCTTTGTTTTTATTTTTCTTTTTTATAGCGAATATAAAACACTATACTCTCGATCGCGGGCTCATTTTTTCCCCGCTGTTATAGACCGCGCAAATCGATCGCGACTACAATCGTTGGCGCCCGCGCGCACATCCGATTACATATATATACATTCGTCGAAGCGAACTACCGCTGCTGCTGCATACGTATTCCATATACATATGTATACACAAGATCGCGATGAGTCATCGACACTCTTAAGGTCATTCTCACCGCGAAGAATGCGCGGCCACGCTTCCGGCCTCTTGTACGCGCCGGAGTCTCTCTCTTCGTCGTCGTCGTCGTTGTCGTCGCCGTCGTCTCGCTCGCGAGACTCCTATACTCGACAACACACACACGCACACGGACAAAGACCGCGAGCTTCAGAGCCTGTATAATACCGCACATGTGTGCACGTGTACGTATATATATACACGTACAAGCGCGTAACGTCCGGATTCTACGAGGCTGCCATAAATCGTGATAACGAATCGCCAGTCGCCACGCCTACGCAGCTAGCCTCGGCAACCCTTCTTTTCTTCTCTCTCTCTCTCTCACTCTCTCTCTGCAGTTATACGCGGTGTACATTCGCATATATATATTATACTGCTTCTCGAAGAGAGAATTGTTGCGCGATTAATTAGCGCTGCCGATTGATTGAGCTCGCGAATTCCAGAGCCCCGAGTGTGTCCGAGTCTTGTATATACATATATAATCCTTTTTATTATACAGAGGGTGTGCTTTATGCTTAATGCGATTGATCGATGATGTCATGGCTATGAGTATACATCGAGAGAGATAGGGAAAAGCGTTTTATTGTTGGGATATCGAGTGTTGTATTGCTCGCAGGCGCGAGTGTGCAGTGCAGTTAATTAGAAAATAATGCGGATATAAGTGGAGCTCTGATTATATTTGCTGCTCCGAGATATTCATGCTTGATAAAGCGGTTGCGCGGGCGCGATTGAAAAGTCGATTCGAAGGCTTCGCCGGTGTGTACACGCCTTCTGTATATACAAGCATCGGTGTACATCAGAAGCACTCGCCTTTTTTTCCCTCGGAAAGCTTGTACATAAGATAATATGGATAATCGATAAGAGCGCGAAAAATATCGCAGTTAAATTTATGACCTCTCTCTTGTAGCTTTGCATCGCGATTTTTCAACTCGCTCGACTCATCCCTCCTATAGCTTTACTATATAAACATGGCCGGCAGCGATAGTTTCATCTATTTCAATTACGGGTATTCGTCTACTTTTTGATCCCGCCAAACGTTTCGCTCTGTATACATGTATATAGTTTCGGCGTCGCGCGATGCTTTTAATAATAATTGCAGCTACTGCAAACGCGTTAATCGGTTTGATAAAAATGCTGGAAAAAGTTTCCTCTTCGAGATATTGCAAAAGACCGCGGCGACGCGTCGCCGTTGCACTGGCGGCGGCAGCAGCAGCAGCCTGTTGCCATATTCGGCCATTAAACTTATGTAAGATTAAAACGAGTATAAAAGCCGGGGCCGTGTTTGACGATCGTAAAAATAAGAATTTGCCCCCCGCTCGACGCCGATGCATTTCTCTGGCTCATTAATAACGAATTGACACGCGGGCTAATAGAGTTTTCGAGGCTCTGTGAAAAATCCAAATTCATCAGGTGTATATAATAATAATATAGGGGCCCACCCGACAATGAGTCGGACCCGCGGCCGCGGCAAATAAATAAACCGGTTTTCCGCGGTAAACGTATACGAGTATGTATACGCGGGTTTTACAGAAAAACATCGCGGTGCACGAGCTTAATTTATCAAGTCCGTGAAGAAGACGAAACTGCACTGCACGGCGCGAGGAATATTTTTTAAAAGTTAATATCTTTCAATTGCTCAATCCTGAAAACTGAGATTCGTCATTTTTCATCCAGTGTGTGTATTACGTGTTGCGGTAATCGCTCGCGGCGGCTAAATTTTGAAATCTACGCTTGCCCATCGCTCGAGAATAAAGAGGTAAAAGATCAGATGAATAAAGTACTGTACAACTATTATACAATATCGGAAAAGCGACAATTGCGAATGAAGCTGCCAGAGAAGTCGCTGCGTAATCGTCGAAATTGACACCGTCGCCGCTTTTATCAAAACGAATCCCCATAAAAACTCAGAGCCGAGAGACAGAGACAGAGAGAGAGAGAGAGAGAGAGAGAGAGAGAGAGGGAAGTAGAATAGATGACTGCGCATGCCGCACCGACTTGGGCAATAATAATGATTTTACGGAATTCATAGAGAGCGAGAGAGAGAGAGAGAGAGAACGTGCAATCTCCGGAGTTGCGGTTATGCCTGGAACTTGTCTCCTTTCCGTTTCTCTCTCTATCTCTCTTTCTCTTGCTCTCTGTGTATTGCAGATGTAGGCTGTCTCTCTCTTTCTTGGGCGACGAAAGGAGCGCCGAGTGGCAGTTCGCTGAAAGAGAGAAAGATAATGAGAATTGTGGAGAGAGGACGGAAGAAGAAGGAAAGAGAGAGAGAGAGAGAGAGAGAGTAGACGTTAGTCACTAGGTTTGCTTGTATCTTTGTGCATCTGTGTGTGTGTGTGTGTATGCAAGAAGCGGACTGAATACGAATGTTGGACCGATGACGACATCTCGCGCGAAACTCTAATTGCCCGCTGCTTTAGTTTATCTCTCTCTCTCTTTCTCGTGCTTGCGCTGTGTGTGTGTTTGTGTGTTTGCGTGTTTCTATAAAAGTTTGCTCCTTCCTTCCTTGTTTCTCGATTTTCTCTTATCTCGTTGGGTTGCGCTCGCTGGATTTCCTTTCGGCTTTTCGTGACACTGCATATGAGATTGTGCCTGATACGTTCGTCTACTTGTCGCCAGTTGTTTCATTTTTATTCCCTCTTTTTCTCTTTTCCCAAATGAGACGACTTACCGCGAATGACTATGCGTTCGGTTTCTAAGCGAGTTGGGATAATTACGAATACTGAATACTCTTTCTGAAAGCGATTCTTTTTAATAAATTGCATCGCTTAAAAATCGATTTGATTGGGAGGCAGGAATCTTATTCATGAGTGTGCATACTGATGAAGTTTGTGGGTAACTTGTGTCGCGGAAGCTGGCGTGAATCGTTATTAGTGATAAAAAAAACTGAGAGGATTTTTTATCAATTAAGTAGAACGAGGCTACGAGGAATAGGCTATACACCTCATCATTTGACTGAGTAATGTAGGATCAATCTTTCGGCAAATAAACTGTTTTTTTTTTCTATATACAACATATTGAAATTTGAAATACAAGTTCAACTTGTCAAACCGACATAATTAAAATGTATTTTCAGCTCTTCTAATCTTTCAAGTGAATTTGGTATTACCGATCAATATGTATACATCCATCCCAGTATTATTCAAACGACTCCGATATCAAAGAATCACTCAATCATCTCTTACCCGCAGTCGTAAAACAATCGTCAGCCGTAATAACCCAAAGCCGCGGCTAATTAACACCGATTAAAATCTTGTTTTTTTGTTAACGAGAGAGAGAGAGAGAGAGAGACGAAAGTGGAGAAATCGGCATATCCGCGCGCGTTAAGCTCATTCATTCGTCGAACGAGCACTTGTTTATTGAGCGAAATCTTGGCCATTTTTAACCCAGATATCGCAGCGCGACTTCGAGGCCCGATAAAAACTTCGTCGCCCGCCGCTGTGTGCATCGCGATTTATGACACATACACACATAAACACTTACTCGCGCGCTCGCTCTCTTTCTCGAGGCTCTTCCGGTTATCTCGCGCGAACGATTTACAGCCGTCGCGCGCACACACACACACACACACACACACACACACATAGGCCTCCCTTATCTCCCCGCGTAGATTAACTTATTCTCTTATTAAATTTGCCAATGCAGCCGTGCAGCGCAAGAGTGCAGATGATGCCGAGCTGCGATAAACGCGATCCGTGCGTGTATATAATACAGTCATCCGCGTGTATTATCGGACGAGATCGGTAGCGACGATGGCCTTTATACACACACACACAGCAAAGCACATCACAAATAATCATCTCTTTTTATCGCAAATGCCAACTTTGTTGCGCGGTGCGAAAACATTTTTCTCTGTATAAGGAGATGCGTTTATAAGTGTATATAGGTGGCGGAGCGATTGGAGGCGCACGAGCGCGTGCGTTATCTGCGCTTCTCTAAACGAAAACAGATCGACGAAGAGAGAGAGAGAAAGAGAGAGCGGTGGAGACGAAGCTAGAAGGTACAATAAGTCGCGGTTTCTTTTTTTCGACATTTGTAAGGAGCTCCGCGTATCTGCGCGAGCGATGTGCCTTGTCTCCGAGTTTTGACAGATTTTTACGATTGTGTATGTTAAACTACGTGACGCGAGCGGCATTGACGAGGAAGACTGATATTGGTGTGGAATCTGTATAAAATGATGAAAAACAACTCGATGCGAGTCGAGTGTGTTTTTTGAGCCGTGTGTGCTTAGACGAGAAATTTCGATGGCTTTGGCATTTGTAATGCTGGTGATGCCTATCGACTTATCAAAACGTCTCTGTATATACGTATGTGTAATAACATCATTTGAAATGATATTACTTCGGCGAATAGCTACAAAAAACTAACCAAGTCTATTTCTTAGTAATACACTGGCTGGATTTACACAATATTGTGCTGATTTTCAATTAAAAACCCATTAGTCACCTCAACCATCCACGCTCATGATTCACATAATCAAATGCTTTTCACTCGCTCACCTATATTCCCGCTGCGCAAAAGAAAAACAAAAAGCTCGCGCTCGCCCGGGATCTTCAAAAACGACTCGCGTTTCGACGAAGCTCGGGACAGTCGGACGACACGTCGAAATCAGCCGTCGTCGGTTTCCGGAAGCGGAAAAATTCATGCGGCCTGAAACTATTTGTGCAACCATCGGTGGCGGAGCTCGGCCTCGACGAAATTATCATCTATCGGAATTTAAAGAGCTCACGGAGTTCGCGACCTTTCCAACCACGCAAAGCAGAACCCGCGCGCGTATATCCCCAGACAGGAAGCATCGGAATACAGAATTGCAAAGTGCGACGCGGACCCATAAATAGAGAGTAGGCATTGTCCCGTCGCGAGGCGCGCGAGCTATATTTCAAAGCGCGGACGAGTTTCATTGCCGAAAAATTGCGCCGAGTATTATACGGACGCGAGGAGAGAGAGAGAGAGAGAGAGAGAGAGAGAGAGAGAGTCGAGGAAGCTAACGCTCGCGAGCTATTTTATAGCGGCTCGGCGAGAGACCATGTTGTATATACGGAGATCGTATAACTCGCCGTTTCTATTTTTTCCCCCCTTTCTTTTTTTTTTGTTCCTTTAAATATTTCAGAGGATGCGGGGATCCACTCCTACGAGGTAGGATTTTTTCGATATTGGTAATTGGAGATGCGCCGCTTGGAGGATCTTCAGTGTGTGCACATTGAGACTGAGCTTATCGGTAGGTGAGTGTTAATTTAGTAGATGATGGAAGGGCAAGAATGAGATAGTGGATATCTGTAACTGATAAAAGTAATCCTCAAAGCGGAAATCCAACAAAGTCAAAGCTTATATCGGATTGAGCAAAATAAACGTATGCGCTCACTTAATTATATATACATAAATCAGAGTGAAATTTCCTTACATAATTTAAAATATTATATCCATAATTCAGTTAAAATTTTAATCGATTAAAAATAAACTCTCGATCCCCATCGAACTTCCCTCGTTATAAAACCTGCACAAATCCCCAGAAATATAAGCTTCTAATTTATCACCTCGGCTCCGTGGATGATTAAAGAATCGAGCGCTCTCGCGGGTGCATCATATATATATATATATATATATATACGTTTTAGCCACTTATTTTTAAAGTCCCACCCAGACGCCTCTCGAAATAAACACGAAACTTTAGCATTTCGGCCTCGTCATCCGGTGATCTCAGTGCATCGTAATTGCGGAAATTGAATTCCAGATGGAAGCCTGGTATATATCTATAATAAAGCCGTGCGTTTCTTTTTATCGGAGCCTCGATGAATTATCGATGAACCGGCCAGCTTTATAAATACACGCTTACACACACACACACACACAGAGAGAGAGGCAGTCGCGGGGCTTGCGGCTTTTATTGCATCTCGCAGATTATATTGATTGACTATTCATTAACATATGGTCTTACGGCCGCGGCTCTCGCGTATATGCTATTGACAATAATCGACGACCGCCGGGTTAACAGGCAATAATAAACCGCTTCCAGGAAGTGCACGAGCGCGCGCATAAGCGCAAACACTAACCGGAAAGTCGCGATAGAACTTGGAAGAGGAGCATTGTTCGCGGCTCGGGCGAGTTTTTCAAATAAACGTAGATGATGGAAAAGTTCATTTGCCTCCTTCTTATATACATATATATATATATATGTATATGTAGAATACGGATGTTTATCGATGCTTTTTAGACTTGCTTGTAGTTGAAATTGCGGAGGACCGGATATGCTTATATCGTATTTAATATATTGGATTGTCGGCCGATATCGAATTAGGGATGTGCCACACTGGAAATAGAGTGTCGCGCGTCAGCGATCGTCACGATGATCGTGTTTTTGCACCAGATCAATTGTCTGATCGGTATTGGTGTATATGAACGAAGACGATCTTTCCCTATATAAGTTATTTGTATCGCATACTATTATCATCTTTGCAGATAGTCGATCGGTGGCGTCTGGCGCCGAACTAAATCTGTACAAATTAGATGTATTCTTAATGATTCGTGGACTATTTATATAATAGTATTGCATCAATCATGAATCTATTGTCCGTGGGAAATCTTTCATTTCCTTTCGAGAGAAACATTTCCGAAACATAATATGATATTTCTTTATTAATCCTCAGGTCGGCAGTGTGGCTAAGAAACAGATAAATTTAAAGTAGCATAGCTTGTATCCGTACACGACAATAGGCGCTCAGTTATCTTTTGTACCGTACGGTGTATACATAATGCCAAAGAGTCGAGACTCAACTTGAAATCGTATTCCTCGCCATTTCAAAACATAATGCACACACACACACACACACACAC
>UELU01126340.1:0-24081 GCA_900490025.1 Megastigmus dorsalis
TGTGTATGTGTGTGTGTGTGTTTGCGTGTGAGTGTGTAAGAGAGAGAGAGAGAGAGAGAGCGGCCGAGTCGACGACACAGGGCCACGCGCGCCTATACGCGCCGTATGGAGCGTCGTTTTTGGGGCCCAGATGGCAAGCGCATCGGGCCCAGCTTGCCTCCTCTCTCTCTCGTCGCTCGAAAATTGAAGCAGCGATATATAGCCACCTGCCCCTCGATGGTATACGTGCTGTACGTGTGCCAGTCTCTCTCTCCCTCTCCCGCTCTCACTATGTTCTTCGCTGTATATAGGTACGCTATCTCTTAAATACCTCGGAGGAGCTTTTGTGCGTGCTGCTGCAGGCCGCGAGTAAATGATCGCGAGCACAGACAACGTGTGCCGTTCGAGATGTGCCTGCCTCTGTGTGTGTATATCTGTGTGTAATGTCGATGTAAGAAAAAAGACGCCCGCGTGTTTTGCGCGCTCGGGCAGAGAGAGGAAAAGACCGCGCGCAGAAGCTATTTTGGAACAGGAAAAAGTTGATTTGGTTTTTGCGGAATTGAAATTGCATCCCGTGTACCTGTGCAGATTTTTTCCATGTCCTTATCTCTTTTTTTGCGAGATGCTTCATTGACGAAATAATTAGTAAAGCAAGGGTATAATTACTTGCTGGTTTGTTTACAGTTTTTTCAATTTAAACTGATTTCCAGTTATTATAACGATGAAAATTTCTTTCAAATCGCGGCAAAGTAATATTTGCTTAGCTTTATGTACTAAGTTTATGTTCTAAGTATATATTCTTTAAGCTGTCAAGTAAATATTTCTTTAATGTAGAAACTTAAGGAAAGATTTCCTTGAATTTTAGAATATTTTTAATCTTCTGTTAATCTTTTTGCGAATGCAAAAACGAATAATATATAAAAATCAAATTTGTTACGTAATACTGAAGACGGCATATATAATGTCGATCATGTCCATCACGCGGTTATGAGCATTTTCCGAGTTAATAAAGACATTTTATAAAGAAACAAGTAATGTAAACTTCTTCCGACTATTTTTTTCACGATATTGAATTCAAGAACAACTTGTATTGATAAAATATTATGATCTTATTTGGGTGACGTTAGAGTTATACATTCTTTCATTAATATAGCAATTTGTATAATGTAGTAGTAAAGTGTAATAAGTCACTCACCGCATATACTCATAATATTCAAATATCAAAGACATTCCACAAAATTTCTCTACAAAGAGCGCATGCAAAAGCATTCTTTTTTATACATTACGCGAGGAATTTAATTAAATAGAGAGCAGAGGAGAAAAAGGTAACGTTAGACGACAGAAGCGGGTACAGTATTACGTATATAGGTATACGTCGTCATAAATAATTCCAAAAATGTTCAACTCTTCATCCGAATGAAGCGTGGATATCTCGTTGCTGGTCGTCCAAGTGTACACGCGTGCACGTGTATAGGTATATTATATACGATATACGATATACCTATATACATCGGAGGAAGGAAGGAAAGATGAAAAAGGAATACGAGCGAGAGAGACTGAGAGAGAGAAAGAGAGAGAGAGAGAGAGATGGCGAGCCGGAGTAGCGCGAGGCAGTCCGGCTTATGCAGCAACAAAGAAGAAAGGAAAGAGAGAAGGAGCAGAGAAAGAAAGAGCGCGCAAAAGAGGAGGTACACGAAATCCCATAACGGTAACGCAGCGGAACCCCGAAGAAAACTTTTTCACCGGTCGCGCGAGGTCCCGGCGCTCATTTACATCATTTCGCCCGGATGATTCCTTGTGCGCCTCGATCCTCCCTTTCTCTATCCAGTCTACGGCACACATATACACACACACACACAGGCACAGACACGAAACTAACACTAGCCAGAAACAGTGTGTTGAAAAAATTGCGCGAGCGTTCGAATCGAATTCAGATCCAGGTATAATATTTATCGAGTACGCACACACACACACACACACACACACACACACACATATATATATAAGCACTCGTGCGAATGGCTATATATATATATATATATATACTGTACCGAGACGCGCTCACATGCAGCCAAGGTGCTGCGTTCTGCGCGGCGTGCACGTGTAACGAGTTTCTAAATAATACTCGCGTCTGGATTATGTACGCGCCGCACTTTTGCTTTGCATTGTCAGCGGAATGATTTTTTTTCCTCCATCCTATGTGTATACAATGATAAGTATGCGTATATTGAGTGTAAGCAAATATATGCACCCATAACATATCATAAAGCATATACCTACATATATATATGTATATACATGCGTTTGCGAACAAGTATAAGTGATTTTTATCGTGCGACGCTTTTCGGAATCGATAATCTTCTTCTGATTTTGCAGATTCTTTAGCGCGCAATCAAACTTCGATATTTCGAATGAACTACAGCTGCGTGGACTCGAATAAATATATTATAAGAACGTGAATTTATATACTTGGATTAAGAAAAAAAGTATAATGCATAAAAGAAATATTTTTAGGCGTTTGTTTTTCTTTTATTATATAGTTTATTTGGTACAGATTATATATTCAACTATAGAATTTTAAGTAATTTGTCCCTCTAATTTAACTTTGAGAAAAAATTTCGTGTTTTCACTTACTTGAAATAAAAAACGACTCTACCTAGTAAAAAACGAGCCTCTCTCTTTTAACTGGCATAATTTTACTAAGTTTTTAATAATTTTCTGTTCAAATAGAGTGAAAACCGGAAAGTTTACTCGAATCCAAACGTTTGTAATTCTTTTGCCACTAATAAGTACTCCATTTCAATTATAAACATAAAATTTCATATCATAGGTTTAAATAACGCAGGAGAAAAATAACCTTTTTTCGTTTTCGCAAATAAAATTATTAATATGTTTCAATCCGGGAATGTAATTGAAGATACAAAACTGATAATATCAAAGATAGAATAAAGTATTTAGTTCCGGATATTTATTATCGCCAATGGCATATGAAAATATTGAACTCTTTTTACTATAATACATATTCTCGAAACTAGTTGAAGCTGAATACCCAGGTACATAAGTGCACTTCATTTTTCATCCTTGAAAAAAAAAACCTATTTCTATATGCACTCACACACATGTAGGATACACGTATTCTTATGTTATGTACCTATGCGATCCGACAGACGAGGTATTAAATTGCATTGCTTTTCAAAGTGATCGAGCTCCGGCTCCCTCTCTCTCTCTCTCTCTCTCTCTCTCTCTCTCTCTCTCTCTCTCGTTTGCTCGCTCTGCAGATTGACGTTGCAGTTTGAAAGAACTTTGTAAAGATCTTTGTTCATCGAGGAAGTGGGTTAAAGCTGTGTGCGTTCGCTTCTTTCTCTTTCTCTCGTTCACTCGGAGCTCGCCGGAAGTCCGCGACGCACGGCAGAAAATATAATGCCCCACGGGTGCGCCCTTCGCGTTCTCTCTCTCTCTCTCTCTCTCTCGCTCTATCTCTCTCCCTCACTCGCTCTTGGCTCCTCAGGCTATTTCTCGCTTCACTGACGGGGCCTGAATAACAGCAAACTGACTTGGCCACTCCGAGTCTTCGGCGGATACTTTTGTTGCATGTGTACTTACAAACGAGTTTCGGAGCAACGATATTGCAACGTTTTTTTTTTCTCTCGCTTGATCGTGACGTTTATTTATTTATGTGCGAATTTGAATCATTTATTGGCGATTCTGAGAATGATTCTGAACCCAACCCGATATTGATGTGGATGTATAAGGTCGAAATGATATTTTAAATTTCAGATTTTTCATCGATCATTGCGATGGCAACGCATGCTGGTGGCGAAAGTAGAGACTTAAAAAGCTTGAGTGCAAACGTAACTCGGTCGATACATTAAAGATTTTTAATGATAATTATCGATAATTTGCTTATTAGGTATCATTCATCAATACCATACGCATATTTACTTTTTATTGTACTGCAAATATATAAATTATTAATCGAAATATAAGTAATATATTATTATATTATTTATATATTAAAAAAATTTGAATACGTTTTACAAAAACATCAGCAATAAGAAACTACAGGCCGTCGAAATTATGCTCCAATTTTCAAAACAACAAATAATGTAAATTTTATACGATATTATTTGCTACGACCGAAGATCCCAACGAAATCGGAATGAAATGAAGCTTTATAGAGATCATACATCTCTTAGAGCATTAAAGAATACTAACGGAATTGACTTTGTAAATGTACGCACAAGTCCGATTCTATACTTATCCATTTATTAAACAAAGGATGCGATCGATTCAACTTTTTTAAAAAGATTTCTCGTAGTAAGGGGGTTAAATTTGTTTTTTAAATTAAATATCTTTTCATAAATGATAATACCTACTTACAAGTTTCATTCTTCTGCTTTGCAATTGCAATAAGGGCGAGTATTGGAGTTTACGATCGAAGTTTTTTCATATTGAGTTATTTTATATACCTACTCGAGATAATTAAATTATTATTTAATGACAAAATTTCGTGTTTATAGATGAATCACAATCGTACAGAATTCCAGTGATTCATTTACTGAAGATATAATTATCAAAATAAAGAGAAAAATAGCATTTGTTTATCAAGAAAAAATTCAAAGAAATTGAATACAATAAGAAAAGGCAACAGGATTTGATTATAACTTAGCACGTTGGCGTAAATACACTTTACTTTAATTATAGTGATGTATGTTTAAAAATTAATTCAAATAATACGATACTGTATTAACTTGTATTTTAACATTTGGTTGGGTGCTATTTAAAGGAATTCATTTCTCTTAAAAGATCTCACATAAAATAATAATATTTCAATGCTAATTCTTATCTTGAATACGTGAGAAACTCGGAAAATCTATAGGTAAGAAAATATATCTGCGAGTTTAAAATTTACATACAGGTATGTACTTAATCTGACCCAATAAAAAATATTTTATGTAAGAGAATAATTAGTCACGCTCGAGATACAACTAATAATATTCTCAAAATTAGGCAGGTAGCAAATAGTAGGACTATTGGGGGCTGGGGCGGTGTCTTGACGCCTGTTCTGACTTACCGACAACTCCAATCAGCTGATTGACATCAAAACATAAACTGTATATGCTGTATGAATGTGTACTGGCCACTGGCCGGTAGCTGGTAGCATATTCAGCAAACACCTGTCTTCGTTCAACGTCTTAGAATCGTATTAAGCTATCTCTGTCAACGTACTATACTGGAGGCTTTATGGAAGGCGGTAATACATGTACATACACCCGCCGACCACAAGAGCGTCTCGTGGCGAGCGCGAAACAGAGATGCAAGACCCGAGGAGAAAATAGGCTAAACAAGAAGGCCTTTCACTTTTGGAGACGTACAGTACGTGGGGTCTGGGTAAATATTCGTTGCTCGCTAACGCATTAACACGAGGTTCGTCGACGCCGCTACTCCGGCTAGAAAGTGCTCCACATGTACAACTACATTTTTCAGCAAAGCTGACATATTGTGTTCCTATCAATGAAATTATACTATCGGTCCATTCCGAGAAGCTTACCGGCAACGTGATCTTTTTGACAGATGCGCGAGCCGATTAACGCAAACAGGTACTTCCTTATCTTTATTACTTTACTACTGATTTTATATCCTGCCAATGATTAATTTGATTGTTCTATTTTTTATGACAGAATGTGTCTTTGATATTCCTCAAAGAGTATTATTTTTAATTAGTATTCTTTAGAACTTATATATCACCATGACTGCATCAGTATTGAGCCCAATCAAAAAGAAAGAGAGTGAGAATAAGGATGATTCTAAGACAATTCGGGTGGTTTTTGTATCTCTACTTTTAGACTTGCTTGCTTTTACCATGATACTGCCTCTATTTCCTGCTTTACTTGATCATTATGAACATGTTGATAGCGGCAAAGGATTATATTCTATTATTTTAAACAAAATTCACAAACTAAGCTCTCTACTTGGTGCACCAGATAATGTGAATTCAGTATTATTTGGAGGTGTGTATTATTTTTATGCATTTTTGAAAAACTATAACAAATATTTGTTAAAACTATTGAATTTTACCTTTAAACAGGTTTCTTAGGATCCTTGTATTCCTTTCTACAGTTTCTTGGATCACCTATTGTTGGAGCTCTTTCAGATGTTTATGGCAGAAAACCTCTTATGATCCTTTGTCTTACAGGAATAGCTTTGTCTTATTTATTATGGGCTTTATCCAGTAATTTTGGTCTCTTTATAATAGCCAGGATTCTTGGTGGTATTAGTAAAGGTAATGTTAGCTTATCCATGGCAATTATTAGTGATGTTACTTCTTCTGCAACAAGAGGAAGAGCAATGGTAACTAAAAAAAATTATTTTATTTTGTAATGGTTGTTTAAATATTTTTTTTTTCTAAATATATTTATAATACTAGTAGCCTTATATTTATCAAGTTAATTATATAAAATCATTTTTGATGAAATTCCTTAAAATATTTTGGCAATTTTTATATATTTAAAAACTATTTAAAACAAGAATTTTAATTATTAATGAATAAAAAGATTGTTATTAACAATTTTGTAATTTTTAGGCTTTAGTTGGTATTGCTTTCTCAGTAGGATTTGTATTGGGGCCAATGATTGGTGCAATGTTTGCAAAAATGTCAATTGGAAGTAGAGAGGGTCAATGGTATGCATTACCAGCTATGTTTGCGTTTTTCTTATCCATGTGTGATTTATTTTATGTTGCAATCAATATGAAAGAAAGCTTACCAATTCAAAGAAGAGCAAAATCACTTATTAATGGTATTTCTGGAGCCTTAACTTACATAAATCCAATGGATCTATTTCAATTCAAAGGTGTTACTGGTTTAACTCCAATAGGTATTTTTATTTATTTATATATTTATGTAATGGCTCAAAAAATAAAAAATAAGCATAATAGATTGAATTGTTTTTTCAGAACATCATCGATTAAAAAGCTTAGGAAGAACATACTTTTTTTATTTATTTATTTATAGTGGACTTGAATTCACTCTAACATTTTTAACACATTATTCATTTGGTTTTACAAGAATGCAACAAGGTTGGATGTTCCTAGGCATTGGTACAACAATGGCCATTTTGCAGGGAAGCTGGGTTAGACGAATTCCAGAACATAAGACAAAAGCAATAACTGAATTAGTATGTATAAACTATACAAGATGTGGCATACATATTATATGAAATATAGAATTAAATTATTTACTATCAATCATTTTCAGGGATTGTGGCTTGTTATTCCATCGTTTGTATTCATAGGAATTGCAAAAAATGTTTTGACGCTTTACTTTGGAGTTTTTCTTTTCTCAGTCTGTAAGTACAGGCAGAATTAATTATCTTTTCTTTAAATATCTTTATTCATGCCGGTAAATATTAAATTACTTTATAGCTACTGCAATGGTTGTAACATGTATGATGACTTTAGTAACTCGGGTTGGTCCTGAAAATCAAAAAGGTATTATAACTGGAATATTCCGTTCCTTGGGAGCATTAGCTCGAGCTTGTGGACCAATTGTAGCTTCCATAGGTAAGAATTATGTATTTGCATTAAATCTTGAATTCAAATTTTTATTTTTAAATTTATCAATAACGAGAGAATAAGATTGAATTAGTAGTTTTTAAACTTCATCAAAAATATTTTACTAATAATAATAAAATAAAAAAAATTTTATTTATTGAAGAAAAAATACATCTACTGTATTATTGTTTCATTGAATATAATAATAAAAATGATTCAATAAGAATAAAATTTTATATAGCTTTCTGGAGCCTTGGAAGTTCAACATCATACTTGATAGGTGCAGTGGCTTTAATAGTCCCTCCATTAATATTAAGAAGAACAGCTTAAAAAATACACTTGTTCATAGTGCCTTGAACGCTTCAGATATAAGTGCATTATTACCATTGTGATATGACATTCTACGAACTAAGAACGATAGTACTTAGTGTTCAAATATTTAAAAGAATTTTTGAAAAAATGTGTTCGAATGGCTGATAAGATCAAATCTTATATTTAAAAAAATAGTTTTTATAAAAAACTAAGTTTTTTAATCTTTATACATTATTAAAAATATATGTAAATATATCACAGCAGATTGAAAAGAAAAAGATTTTTTTTACAAATAAAATGTTTATGAAATATAAATAACAAAATAAAGTCTACTATTTTAAAATATTTCACGAGCTTAAATATGTTATCTTTAATATAAAGAATATAATGTAAATAATAATAAATAAATATAAATGATTGTCTTCATTTAAAATAAATGGTTTTGTTGTATTTATATTTTTTAGATAAAACTATATAAATATTGATATATTTCATTCAATGTGTATAAAAAATGTTAATACTGATGACCATATCTTTATATTAATTAAACTTGCTGTCAAGAATAATTTTGAAACTTCTGTTTGTTTCCTAAAGAAATCCACATATATAATTTTATAAATAGCAAGAATCACCAAATTCGGTTCTATCAATAAACACGGCTCTCCAACAATAATTGAACATAAAGGAATGTCTATCGGTAAATTTACCGAAACTACGTTTCGACCTGCAACGAAAGAATTCAGAAACCCGAGAAGAACCTCTTAGGGTAACAAACTTTTAGCCCTCACTGGGTCTAAAGTTAGCGAAGAGCATTACATAATGATGAGCAACAGTTGCGGAAGAACAAAAAAAAATCAATAAGCTAATAAATATTTAGCTAGTGACCCAAGACGAATCACATTGAATGTTGGTAATACCCGAGAAGAATCAAAGATCAATATAAAATTTACGAGGAGTGAGAGCTAATTGCGTATGCTACCAGACCTAGTGATCAATAAATGAACTCGTAAAAAACGCGCAAAAAGAGGCTCCCTATCATCATTAATGTGCTTTACAAATTTAATATTCACGAATACACCCGCGCGCAATATTCATCATTTTATAATAATTAGTTTTAATGGAGGGCGTATAAAAAGGGGGAAGCCACAAAGATGTAGCTGCACACATTAATGCATACGCAGTCTGTGTTTTATTCAAATAAACAGAAAACAGAAGGCGTCGAATCTCGGCTAACTATACCTATATATATCTATATATAAGTGCCTCGCGCACAAGAAGAGTATATAGAAGCACGATGTGCGGGGAGGGGTAATTGTCGTTCCTTGAAAACTATCTTGCCTCTTGCTCTTTTCCCCGGGCACGCTCGTCATTATCCTCCTCGCACTCGCCGAGCTCCACGTCCACGTCTATCTCCTTCCTTCTCAGTCCTCACCGCTCGAACTCACGCTTGCGCGACATTCTCTCGCCCGGTGATGATGCACGCATGCGCAAAACTTTGCTTTTTAAGCTCAGCCTACAACAGTGGTCTTATACGTATTTTTGCAGATCGCTCTCGGTACACTTGCAATTGATTATCAAAGGATAAGATAACGATCCTTTGCTTTTTATTTTAACGTGAGCCCAATTCTCTGTAGTCCACACAATCGGGCTCAACTTGAAAAATGTTGCAATATTGAAAATTAATCGTATAAAGTATGAAACCGTAAATTTCGGTAACTATTATACATGCTCCAAATCTCGTAATTCATGAATAGCTCCCATAAATGAAATTAATTATTATTTTTTTAAGGTATTTACTTTTCAACAAACAAACCAAATGTTTTAAAATCATCAAAAAAAAGTTTATATTTTTTAAGAGATGTCTATGATAAAAATACATCTATTTTCCGCAAGAGAAACCTTTTTTTACTTTTTAAATATCATTACGTTTAAGGAACTCAGAATTATGTCATAGCAAGACAAGTTTTAAGTATAAGTATATCAGAATTTTCATTACAGTGGCAAAAAGCTTATTAGAAGCATTTTAGATGATAGTATGCAGGGGGTATCCACAAATCCTAAACTCCATTGATGCTGATACATCTTATTGATATTATTATCATTCATTATACATACGCGTGTATATTCTTAAACTTTTGCTAGAGTAACTATGCTTAACATAATTTTCCCTCACTTTTAAATTATTTTATCCTCAAACTCTGCGAACTCAAACCGCATCACAATGGTTAACTACTGTTATTATCTAGATATTTGGATATTTGTATAAATGTTATACTTCTAGCAGAAAAGAAATTTCAAAAAATTGTAAACTTTTGCACCTTGTTAAAAAGTTAATTTTAAATAGATTCTTTTATGTAAAATTTTGGGATGAAAAAATTATTTTGCCAACCTTTTATACTTGAATGCCTGTAAGTGCCGTAAATTATGAAGCGCAATTGCTAAGTAAATATTAATTTGCATATTCCCGCATATTTTCCACATTGCATTAAAATTCATAATATAAAATCAATAAGTATATATATATATAAAAGTATATATATATATACTTTTATAACAAAGGGTTTCAAATATCAATTTCCATAAACGTAGATGCCTATACATATAACCTGTCATTGGCATCAACTCATTCGAAGTCCTCAAAAATAATTCCCCTCAATGGGAGGTCGTTGGTACTGCGAGCACCAGATACGCTGCACCCCTGAATCATTCTATTCTTTCCATGTCTCTCACTGAAAGTACGGAAACTCGATCCACCTGCTAACAGCGGCAGCAAAAGCGAGCGTCGCAAGCGACATATACCTATATATTGCATACCAGCAGCGTCCAACGCTAGCGAGTACAAACAGTACTGCAGTTTATATATGCTACTATCCGCACTCCAACAACGCCATGTTGTGGAGGACGCCTTACTCCCAGGGGTCACGTGTCCCACCCCCACCAAGCTGAGCCCCTACCGTTTACGGTACGAAATTCTCGGAATCAGCTCTCTTCCCGCCGCGCGCGCGGCTTGGGCACTCTGCTGCCGTCCGCCCGCACCGCCGCCGCCGCTCTGCTGCTAGTGTCGAGCAGCCCCAGGCCCCAGTCGATGCTCGCAATATCTTCGAATGCACACGCCGCCGGTCCTGCCTCTTCTCTCGTTCTGCTTTTCTATTTCTTTCCCTCGACAGTACCGCGCACGTTATCCGTAGCCTGGAAGCGGAGCTTCCGCAGTAATCATCCGTCGCCGCTTCGATCGATATCGATCGTCGAGCCGATTAGAGAATCAAAGAGGGACTTTGCGTCGCGGGAGTTGGTGGATGCACGAGGGTAGCCGATATACTTAGCTACGCCACGCAATAGGAGAAGCGGGAGGACGGGGCTCGGCGCCGTCGCCTCGTCGTCTTTTCCAGCCACGACAGAAAGAGCGGGAGTGGAGGTGAGTCTGCAACAACATGCTGCACTGACTTCTTATCTTGTCCTTGTATCGGTCGGAAGTGTCGCGTTACTCATCTGGTCCTCTGACTTCTCATTCTTTTTCTTGTCGTCTACTCTGTCTCCGTCTGTGCTTTTATACAAGTAAGTATCTATAGCGCGCAAGCTTCTACTAGCTTTTAGCTTTTATTCTTTCATTTCAATACCAAAGAATAAAAGCGGGGAGATACGAGTGTTTGAATGGTTCAGTAGTTATCAGGATATACAAACGGTGAGTAAGAGTGCAATGCGTTTCCCTTTCATTTCCAATTTTGCAAGTATACAGTACGCATTTACGCATTTCTTTAATACATACATATATATATATACATATATATATAGAGGTAGGTATATGTATTCGTATATGCATATGTACGTGTATATATGTATATATGAAAATTTCATCGCTGCTTCTGGACGTCGTCGACAATGTTATATAGCAGGCGCGCGCGAGAGCGACGTCACTCAGCGAACTATGTGTACGTACACATGTACGTGAGATACTCCGAGGAGTCCGAGGTTTTACGATCGTGTTTTTCTATCTCTGTCTTTCTCATTAGCTGTTTCTTCGTAATGCCATTGGCATTTCTCGCGTCGGGCGCTGAAGCGCGCACTCAACGGACATTTTTACACATTTCCGGAAAATATTTCGATTGCTTCGGTTTGACTGTTAAACTATAGCTGTCTTTTTCCGGAAGAGAAAGTTTTGGCGACAGGACGCCGTAATCACCTCATCCAAAAATTGCGCGCGCACACTTTATCTCGATTTTCAGCCGATTCTTGGAAGAGCTTCGATTTCGGATGGAGAGCTATCCGTTGCGTAGGCAATTTCGTATCTCCGACTCTCTTTCCTTCTGTCTTTGTATCTCGCAATATGTACTTTTGCCCGAACATGCTAAATTTGCATTTGGTGCATCCCTCGCTCTTGAATTTATATCGACAGGTCAAATTAAGATTTAAGTTAGTGAGTTGTCAACAGAATATACGAGAAAGTATAAGGGATCTGTGCCTTCCAAATGAGAGAATTTATGCGTGAAGACTTGTTTACGATGCAAATAAAAATCTTTTTTTCTCTTTTCAAGATAATTTTTCGTTATTATATTACACTGGTGAATTTTAATACATTAATTTATGAACTCTGTAAAATATAAACAAACAATGAGTTGTTATTAAAAACAAAACTGATACTATTTTTTTAGTTACTGCAAAAAAATCTAGCTATATTAAAATATAGTTATAAAAAAATTAGCTATTATTTATTCATTTCATTTTACATTATTATTTATTAATTTTTCTATATTATGATAATAATACATTAAGATATTAGGAATATATATTAATATTTATTACATTATTTATGTGTAACATTCTGCATCAATATATACAAAAAAAAAATTTTTAAATAATTTTATAAATATTTTTTCTGTGTTCAAAGGTTTTTTTAAAATTATTTTAAATTACTTAAACTTATTTATTTATTTTTTTGAAGGTTGTGTGCCTAAAAATTGACAAAAATGGCACTGTGGGCAAAGGCACAACAATTGCCTCCAGATGCAATGCAAAAGGTGCGCTCAGTTTATGGTGAACACTTCCCAATTGAGGTACGGCATTTCTTATCATCATGGATTGAAGAAAAAATGTGGTATGTATTGAGAGAAACACAGGCTTGTATGAATATGTATAGACATTATGAAACATCTGGAAAGGAAAATATACTTTTACATTTGTTTATTTAGGACTGATGTTGAACCAGACAATCCACAATATGAACAATATATTGCTAACCTTGTGGAGTCTCTTATACAAGAGTTAGAAACCAAAGCATCTTCTTTAACCACAGAAGATCTCTTTCTAACTAGATTAAAATTGATGGAAGCAGCTAAAAACTTTCGTGTAAGTTGAGAATTGAATTTGTCCTTTTCTTAAGGGAATGTGCTATGGTCGGAAAGATTCCTACTTTACCAATTTTAGCCTTTAACAAAAGATGTAGATTAATTTTGAAAAAACTCACTACCTCGGTTATGATGTATACATTACGTGATTCTAGTTTCATAAAATTTCATCTACAATTCACAGAGATTTTAATCTCCAAATCTTTTGACAACAAATTTTTTTTTCTCCAAAAATTAGTCTATATATTTCGTTAAATGCAAAAATCGGTAAGTTAGAAATTTTTTCGACCCTAGCACATGTCCGTAAACACGCTCTTTTAAATTAGCAATTACTTTTTAATAGTTTTTACTCAATAGTTATTTTTTATAGACTTAACAACATATATTAATGTAAGAAATATTTTGCAGCAAAGGTATAGTCCAAATCCTATCAATCTTTTTAAATTAATCAGACACTGCCTTATGACAGAAATGAATCTAGTTTCTCAAATTGAGAGTGTGAGTGGTTCATTAATGAATATGGCTGGTAGTAGAGTAGGTTTAATGCCTAGCGATTCAGCTGCTGAAATTGCCCAGCAATTAGAGACTCTCAGACGCAGAACTCAAGATTCAGGTGAAGATCTGCGAAAAATGGAACAAGAACAGGAATCATTTGCCATTGCATATCATGAATGTACAAAGTTAAATGCTCACTTGCAAAATATTGCAACCCAACCACAGAATCAACAATGTATTGATATAGAAAAGAAGATTCGTAGACAAAAAGAACAACAGGAGCAGCATTTAAATCACAAAGTCACTACTCTCTTGCAATTGCGCTTGACACTTGCTGATAAATTGCATGATACTATCAGTAAACTTAATCTTCTGCAATCTCGGGTACTTGATGACGAACTTATTAGGTATATATAATCTTGGATAGTCTTTGTATTTTATTATTATCATTGATTTGTGAATTTTTGTATCAATGACTATATTAACCACATTACAATTTTATATATTTTAAAGATGGAAAAGAGATCAGCAATTGGCAGGGAATGGTGCCATGTTTACTAGTAATTTAGATGCTATTCAAGAGTGGTGCGAAAGTCTTGCAGAATTGATTTGGCTGAATCGTCAACAAGTAAAAGAAGCTGAGCGTTTGAAACAAAAATTAGCTCTAGAGCCACATGGAGTGCAAGATAGACTTCCAGCATTAAATTCTCAAGTCACACAATTGCTTAGTTCTTTAGTAACAAGTACCTTTATTATTGAGAAACAGCCACCACAAGTAATGAAGACCAATACTCGTTTCACAAGCACTGTGAGACTATTGGTGGGTGGCAAATTGAATGTACACATGACGCCACCCCAAGTGAAGGTCAGTATAATCAGTGAAGCCCAAGCCAACTCGCTTCTAAAAAGCGACAAAATGGGGAACAAGAACGATTCTAGCGGCGAGATTCTTAACAATAGTGGTACAATGGAATATCACCAGGCCACAAGACAACTGTCAGTTAGTTTTCGTAATATGCAGTTAAAAAAAATAAAAAGAGCCGAAAAGAAAGGCACCGAGTCCGTTATGGACGAGAAATTCTCATTACTCTTCCAATCACAGTTCAGCGTCGGTGGCGGTGAACTCGTTTTTCAGGTTTGAACTTACACTTATGCAATAAAACAATACATAATACACAGAGATCAAATTTCCAAAATTACAAAAATCCAAATCCAAAATTGTATTAGTTCTTGATAATATTTTATGCATAAAAAGTAACTAATTGTGTGGAATGTATACTAAAATATTTTTCCATTTTCTTAATGCTTTATTTTACTTTATTTTACAATTGCAACAGGTATGGACTTTGAGTCTGCCTGTGGTTGTCATAGTACATGGTAATCAAGAACCACATGCCTGGGCCACTGTTACCTGGGACAATGCCTTCGCAGAACCTGGTCGTGTACCTTTCACAGTTCCAGACAAAGTCCCTTGGTGCCAAGTGGCAGAGGCACTCAACGTCAAATTCAGGTCCGCTACTGGCAGGGATCTCACAGAAGATAATTTACGATTCTTAGCCGAAAAGGCATTCAGGGGTGGCACTTCAGGTTGTCAGGATTACACCGGCCTTCTTCTTAGTTGGGCTCAGTTCTGCAAGGAGCCTCTCCCTGAAAGAAATTTTACCTTTTGGGAATGGTTTTATGCCGTTATGAAACTCACGAGAGAGCATTTGAGAGGGCCATGGAATGACGGTTATATTTTGGGTTTCGTGAGAAAGAAGCAAGCTGAGGAGATGCTGGCTAGTTGCGCATCAGGCACGTTTTTAATGAGATTTTCCGACTCGGAACTCGGAGGTGTTACAATTGCTTGGGTCGGAGGTACTTAACTATAGTGAAAATTAAGAAATCTGAATTTTAAAGACTGAAGATTTATTTGGTTTTTGTTTCTTATTATTTCAGATCAAACGGAAGTTTTTATGCTGCAACCCTTTACAAGCAAAGATTTTGCAATACGTAGTTTAGCTGATAGAGTTTCTGACTTACAGCATTTGTTGTATCTTTATCCCGACTTATCGAAGGATCAAGCATTTTCTAAATATTACACTCCATTCGCAGGTATTTTTGCAAATTTTTTAGTATTACTACTATTTTTAATGAACATTATAATATTTATTGTAAGCATTATTTCACATTTTCAAACACAATAAGTTGATTCTTCTCCTGATAAAATTGTTTGTATAGGTGCTATTCTACTAGTACCACTAATAAGACCCAATTAGCTTATCCCATTTTAGTTCATTCCAAAACAATGAAACGCTATCACTCCTTACGTTTGAATTTTTAATATATGTCCAAAAAACAAAACGGGTATTGATACAAATGTGGATTTCAAGATGATTTGAGAGTTTTACATTGCTTTTCTATACTTCTTTTTTAAGTAGTCAGTCATAGATAAAAATTTTGAATAAATGTATTATTTTGTCATCTATTGTAAGATTTATATTTAATGCATTAATGAAATATTTTTTCAATTTATTTTTCTTTCATTCGAGATTTTTCGACTTGAATTGGGTATATGATAACTTACATGACATATAAAAGAGTTCAAAATTGTGACTTTAACCCAATTGAGGCATTTTGTATCGTTTTTCTGAACTTATTTACAAAATATCGCAATTTCACAAACGGGTTAATACTTAGATAAGATTTTTTTTATTTGCTTTATATCGATTCTAGAGACATACTGTTTATACAGAAAGATATATTTTTTAGTTATTTTATATATTACATTTTAGGCTTTTTCACTCTTTACATTATATTACACAGAAAAAAAAGCTTTGATTGTGGCAACCAAAGTAATTAGTTGGCCCGTATTTAGTTATGTGGTCACAGTATTCAAAGTACTTTGGTTGCCACAACTAAAGTCATTAGTTGTCGTGGTTTGGTTGTGGTGTCCAAAGCTTTGGTTGTAACATCCATTCGTGGTTGTGAGAGCCAATGAAAATTATTTCGTACTGACCGTGGGCTTTGGATGTGAGAACCAACATGAATGGTTGTAAGATCCAAATTGATTTGTAAAGAGAATATAAATTCATTTGTATTTTATGGTTTGAATAATTTTTAAACAATTCATTACGTGCAAGTAAATTTTTTTCAGAGTTTATATATAAAGGATTTGATATTTTAAAGTAAATTCTGTTCTTCTGAATATTATTTTCAAGCCTCAAAAGTTAGAACATGTAATTCATTAATAAAAAAAAATGACATGAAGTGCAGGAAAATAATTATTAATTTTTAGGCACGACCGTTCCACGGAAGTGCCTTATATTTTCACCATCGCGAAAAACATGTCCCCCAAAAAGTGACATATTGTGTTAATGGTCAAAATTGAATTAATGGTCTGCAAGTAATAATTAAGTAGAGCATGTATGAATTATTTTAGCTATTTAAATTATACATAAAAATAATAATTATAAATAAATACTGTATTGAATATCGGCGCTTCATTTTTCCTTGCGTGTAAGTCTTTGGAAACGTTATGGTTCGAAAACTATTATTACGCTTACGAAGTAAAAGAAATAAACGATCATGAAATTATTCCAGTTAAAAATTAAAAAGCGAAAAGTGGGACCTATATGACCTAGAACAATGAGCAAAAAAAGTATTTATCGCTAAGATAGATACTAAGAATCAAATTAATAAGAAGAATTTCATCTATTTAATAATACATAAATTTTATTGATTTAAAATATACTTTTCTTGTAAAAGCATATTTCAAAGTGTGCTTTAACAACTGCGCATTAACTTTACCATTTGACTTGTGTATCATGAAAAGCAGTGCTATGTTTATAAGAACAAAATAGTAATAATTATCCAGATCCAGTATAGAAACAGTGTTTTCAATAACCGATATAACTTTTATAAATAAAATGAACAGTCAATCTACTAAAAATAATCATTTCTTACGTGTTCGAGTTTATCTCCCAATTTTAATAGTAGTACCCAATAGTAGAACGCATATAAATTGTATCGAGATATAATTTATTTACTTAAAATATTGTTTAAAAACATGATGTATTTGTAATATATTTGTATTTATGATAAATTAAACACACACTGCGAAACTTAATAATTGTGAAGTAAAAATCCTAACTTTAAAATCAAATTGTATGTTTGACGTTCCAGTATTGGACCCAACCGTATTCTAGTATAGGACCCTTCTCAAAAGTAATGTATTTTAAATAGTCCAGTAAATCTGTTCCACTATTACGGACAATAACTTTTTTTTCAAACCTTATTATTTTATAAATAAAAACATTTAAGACTGTTTTTAAAATTGATCAAATTGATAGAAAAATATTCAGACTAAATACGAAACATGTTATGTTTCCAAATTAAGCCTTTACATAGTCATAATTAAGGATAGCAAAGATCGTACTCTCTTAAGTGTTCCAGTATTGAGTACTTTACCTTAAGTCCATTCCCTGCGATTGTACACCGACTAATTGATAAGTTATTTCTTAAGTACGCTTCGACATTCATTGTAATTTGTTTTTGAAAATAAAAATATTTTTTTTTAATTTTTCATATGCTGTAAATCATTACTATAATTGCCTATAGATTATTTACATAATTAAAGCTACAATATTTGAAGCTTTAGATGCCACAACCAAAGCCTTGGATGTTAGAACCAAAGCTTTGGATGACAGAACCAAAGCAAATCGTTGTCGCATAGCGAGATTGTCAAATATACTTTGGATCTCACAACCAGTGTTTTTTCAGTGTATAAAATAATTTACATATAGTAATTTAATTTTACTAATTCTTAATAGAAAGCATAAAAATTGTCACAGGCATAGCGTACTTGTTCTAATTTTTAATCAATCCTTGATTAAGATAATATTTTCTTTATTCCGAATTTTATTTTTGTATGACGCAGAGAGTCAACCCTTGAACAATGGTTACGTGAAACCATTGCTGGTGACACATGTACCTGGATGGAGTGGAGTAGGCGGTCAAACGCCCGCGCATTCCTCCGTTGTGGGTGTGGGCGGCGGTAGTCAGGGTGGACCAGGAGGCAGCTATCCCTCAACGCCGTCCAACATGTTTCAAGCACCCAGTCCAGATCCATCAGTGACGAGAGACACGCCGTCCGTTGCCTCTAGGTCAGTGCCCTGGGTGTAACAAGCGAAATTGTAGAATCCCTTAAAATGAATGAACTGCCTTTGATTCTCACGGTATATGAAGATGCGCCAAAGTTCCTTCTTTGCTTTTTTCTTTGATGAAATTTTATGAGAAATATATTTTTTTTTGCGTTAGTCTGCTATAAGTACGGGCTGATTATATTATTTAAAATTATTTTGAATATATAAGTAGGAATTGCATTTGATTAAAGGGGTACTACCGTATCAGATTCATTCTCAAATACGTCAACCAATGTTTTGACTAAGATAAACATTAAGGTTATCTAATTTGATCATGTACCTAAAAAAATTTTAATTGAACACCGGATAAACTTTAGATACTTTATTAGCTTCTAAGATTCTAGTTAATTAGGTGAGTCAAAGCTTTATAATTAACTAATAAAGTATTTATATTTTAAATGCATGTAAATTATGTTGAAAAAAATAGAAATAAAATTATGATCAGACTTTAGTAAATTATTGAAGTTTTGAACATGGAATAGGATTTTTTTAAATTGTTGATTTAATATTTAAAATTTAAATTATTACAATTACTGATTTATACATTTCTAAAATTAAAAATGGTAGTCACATTATTTGATACCATACCTCTTTAATTAGATAAAAATATTTATTGCTTGTGATTTTTTCAACTGAGATATGATCTCATTAATTATTTTCAGTGCCTTTTAGAAAAATTTTGCTGGTCTGTGAATGATGAATTCATAATTGTTTAGACCTTAAATATTAAACATATTTACCATTGAATTGTGCTGACGAGTGGTGATTTATTAGTTATTTATAAATTATATGTATTTTAGTGGTTTTGAAAATTGTATATTGTTGAAACGGAGACAATAATTTTTAAAAACAATATCTTTAAAAGAGAACGAATGATTTTACAAGAAATCGTAACCCTTGTAAGAAATTTGTACAGTGTCGAATTTACCGTGAAAATTGACCTTTTTTCGTGATAAAAACTTTGCGCAGCTTCATAGCTACAAACATTTATCCAAATACTGTATCAGTATTCTCATTTTTGATGGCTCTTTTTTTCTAAACATAAGTACTTTTCGCGTCCATTATAGCGATAAATTTTGAAATCGCCAATTTTGTATGTTTTTTATAAGGTATTTACACGATTATTTCTATTAACAATAAAAAACGATAATGTTATGGTTACTATTTGACGAGACGTGTATTGGATCAAAATTCATCGTATTACATGTTATATTGATATGCAGTCAGTAAGAAAAAACTTTGTAAACTGTGATTATAATAATATTAAAAATTATCTTGATCCAATGCCCTTTACACAAGAATTTTACTTAGATATATTATGCTATTGATTAATTAATAATAATTAAGGAAAAGAAAAATCATTTATCGTGATAGACTGAGAAATCATGTCAATGCATATCGTCAAAATTCATGTTATTCACTCCTTTAATTAAGCGGCTTATCCATAGCTTTCTAGTATCTTCGTATACAAATAATACAATCTTATAGCTAATACATCACTGATGAATTAATGTGAAAATTTTTATTACATATTGATGTATAAAAGTAACTGAATTAATAATTAACAGTAATTCTTTAATTGCGTGTAAGGTTTACATTCATAAGCACGTTAACAAAGAAAATCTATAATGAACTATAATTGTAAGCAAATTGCTTACATAAAACGAATCACAAACAAGGCAAAGGCCTGGAGCAAGCCGGTACAACCACATTATTATTAAAGAAATGGATTTCAATACTTAAATGACAGTGGAAACACTGTAGATAAAATAGAAGAAAACGCAACTCCAATCACTACTCGTTATTCAAATGTTAACTGGCAATCGAGTAGAGATGAAGATTCAATTCAAATGCAAAGCGTATCATTTTATAACAACACATGGTGTATACTTCAATTTTTTCGAGTCGACTTTTATAATGGCTTGATACATCATTCATTTCATTTGTATAGTTTCTGTATAAACAGCTAACTTCCTTATCCAACTAAACCACTACCATATGTTTATTACTTATATGTCTCCTTGCAATTGTTTAAAAAAAAATCATTAGAACAGAATATTAGAATTTGAATTTCAAACATTATTTTCATGTCATTTAATAGTATATTACACACCTAGGGAGGTAAAGTGCATTCTTTTTTACTTCCCATGGTGTGTATACTATTTTGTGCCTAGCGAGGCCGAAATTACCACATTCTCAAACCGGCTCCGGGAGCAAAAGTGGTACTTTCGTCCCGCTAGGCAGACAAATTATTACCTATTTAACTAGATGAAAAGTTTTCATTGTGAAGACGTCTAAAATTTAAAAAGACCACATTATCATGTAAGCATTTGAACACGTTACAAAGATTTTTCGGCTATGAAACAAAATAAGGAAATATATTTATATTAGTAAAAGAAACGATTGACGCAAAGTGACCGATCATTCTTAGCTGGCTTTATCGTACTTAATCTGTGGTTGCTTGCAAACATTTTTTAACCGTGTTGTACCGGCTATCCGGCTAAATATCGGTCACAATAATCGTACATCCCAACAGTGGTACTTTGTTTATTATTTTACCTAAAGTACGCTCTGCTTCAAAGATTAATAGCAAGATAAATATTCATTAAATACAAAGTGTTATCCGTGAATTGCCAGTGATTGGGGTTGTGCTTTTTTTGATTTTGCAATAGCTATGCTCCGGGTCTCGGCCAGTCGGTAAGGACAAATGCGGACATGGATTACGTTGAACTGATCGGTCATGGCGAGTTGTCATCTATCGACGAAAATCTCAACCTGGACCAGCTTAGTAACTTCGGGCCGTTCTCCGAGTTCATCCAGACATACAATACCAAACCGCAATAGGTATGTTACATTACGCCTGCGAGACTGCGACAACGAAGAGGAGAGGAACATATGCTTAAGCTACTGATCCGTGTTGAGAACCTACGTTAGATGTCTTTTAGCTAAGAGCTTGAAAATTTCATTGATAAACGTTACCTTTGCGTGTAACACTTTTTGTTTTCGTTGGTCTACATTTTATTGCTTCAAATGGATACAGTTAAAAAAGAAGACGTTGAAATTTTTTCAATGAATTCAATGAATCTTCATTTACTTTGCGTTTTATTTTTATTTAAATTATGATTACGTAGAATTTATAAAACAATATAGTTTATAGTATATAGTGAAAAATAAAAAAAAAAATTATAAGTATTAAAATGATTTTAATACAAAGTTTTCTTCTATGCAAGACTAAAGAAAAAGTTACTTACGATAAAAATGTACATACGATTTTTTAATAGATTACCTATATAGTCATGTGATTATCTATTATATGGTTATATATTAAGTTTAGCAAAGAAAAAATTAAATTTTCTATAGGAAATTAAGTACATAGTCTATTTTTAATGCGTGTTATTGATTTTTTGAGCTATCCTCAATGAAATTTTCTGGCTCTGTTAAGGGAACTACGAACTCAAAGGCATTATTTATCTGAGTATATTGAGTAGTGTGCAATATTGTCTGAGATTTGCTTAAAAAATTATTTTTTTAGTTCATATATTACAATGTTAGACTACAAATAAAAGCAGTTATTTTCTTTGAACTTTGCTAAAAAGATTTACATTTTCTTTTATGATTTTCAATGTGATCTATTTTTAACAAGACAACTAATATAATATTTTTTACATCTAGCGAAGTTACTTGATTGCACATACTCGATTGATGAGTTTTGATAAATATACTATACCTGTATTTTATACAAAAATAATGCATAAATATATAAACCCCTATATTTATGAAGGAATTTTAATAGATGTGATTAATTCATTTGTAATGTATTAAAATTCAATGTGCGCGACTTTAATTGTGCTTTAATAGGTCAAATTAATTATATGTAATTTTAATAATCATCAGACAACGAAGTAACTTACATTATACATTTAACAGGAGATAAATAAAAAAGAAATGTTATTACTTCCAAGAATGTTGAAAGACTATGTGTACATTATCGACTGCATAACGATTCGTGTTTGTAAAGACTGTTACCGAAATGAGAGATTTTGTTAATTGATGACGACTGCGTACAATTAAAATGATAAGAATTACAAAATGAGCAGAGGAAAAAAGAACACTGTAAATTAATTGTGCAATTTCGTGAAAGGACTTTGATGTGCCTTACAAGAGGCGATAAGATTATTTTTCTTATTGCCACATAGGTAGCAAATGGGAAACATGCAACTTTTGTGTTTGCTATTGTGTAATTTTTAGAGAGGCTGTTTCGGTAACACTACTGATATAAAGTCGTGCTGGTTGTGCATTTAAGAAAAGAAAAAATGGAAAATCTGTAACGTATTCGGATGTGTATAGTGTACAAGGCACAACTTGTTACTTTAATGTACAGGCTAAAGTGCTCTATGAATAAATGATAAAGTATCTAACATGGAGTGGCTTATAATGTGTAACGTGAAAAAGAAGGCGTATTTCGTTATGCATATTTTTCGAAAATATTTTTAGTTGTAAGCACAACTAATTTTACACTACTAGTTTATAACTTTTATTTACATATACACACGAGAGGAAAGGTAAGTTTATTTTAAATATCTCTCTGTGCTTTAAACCTTTAATCTTATATAGAATCTATCGAGTCGTTGGATAGATAAACTTCAATGATAAGATTAGCCATTATATGAAATTCTGTTGTATAAGTATATATAAAGATAATATATCGCGCACGTCTTGTCCGTTTAGATTAAGTGCTACTACGATGTATAAAACAAGAGATTATAAAAGAAACAAAGTGAAAAAATAATGAGATCTGTTTTTTATCATGCGATCGGAATGTATCATTATAATGTTGTGTATTAATCTAATCAAATAGATTAGAATTTATTTTATTATGAAGGAAATTTTATCATTTCTATAACTAAGTATAAAATTCTATTCTGTCTGCTGCATCATGTGCTCTATATACGATATGTACTGTATGTTTTTTACATACATGTATGTTAGAATAATAAACAGAAAACATAAAACAATAATCTTATTTTACATTATCTTTATTAAATCTTTCATCCTTGAAATCTAAAAAATTTTATTTTCAATCTGAGATATATATAAAAATTTACTTTAAAAACAAAATATATATTATAATTTAAAATCCAGATTAGTACAAAAAATGACAAAGGCATTGTTTTATAAAACTATTAAAATTATCTAAAATTTAAAATTTAAAATTAAAA
>UELU01126353.1:571-11643 GCA_900490025.1 Megastigmus dorsalis
TTATGATCAGAGGTGATCATGGCAGTTGAAGTTTTACAGAAAATTTTTATATTAATGTTGAACACACAATTAATGTTACAAAATGGCGACTGAAACAAAATTTGTGTACATAAATATTACGCTCTTTTTTGCCAAAATAAAGGATAAAATTGTTTTTTCTTGAAAACTATAGACCTTCGCAAAAAGTTTTTAAGAACAAAAATGTCTTAGAATTAGTCAAGGAATATTCTCAAATTTTTTCAGAATATTATTAGACATTTTTGAAAAATTGGATGTTTCAGAAAATAAAATATTGTCTCCCACAATTCTGAAAAAATTTGTGTGTTCCTTGACTAATTCTAAGACATTTTTGTTCTTGTAAACTTTTTACTAAAGTCCATTGATGAAGTTTAAACAAAAAAAATTTTGTTTCAGTCTCCATTTTGTAACATTAATATAAAAATTTCCTGTCAAACTTCAACTGCCATGATCACCTCTGATCATAATTATAAGGGGATACCTTTGCGGTATCATTGCGAAAAAAATCCGGAAAAAAATTTTTTTCATAAATTTTCATGTTTTTTATGTTTAATTCGGCCATATTTTTTTCCTTGAGGTTAAATCGTAACTCTGACTACGGATTCTGAAAGAGCATGAAATTTCACATCGGTGTGTCTGAATATAGAATTTTTTCAAAGCCGATAATATAAGAAATAATCACGTTGAAAACTTACTCCAAATTTGAGCCGTTTGGGCGTTAATGGGTTGGCAACCAACGGCGAGAGAGAGAGAGAGAGAGAGAGAGAGAGAGAGACACACACATATATATTATAACGGGGGAATTTGACGGAGTGTGGGAGCGACTCGGTAGCTTCCCCGCGTGTATAACTAGGAGGCAAATGACGGTTGATAATTATCCGTATAGGCAGAGTGAATCAGGACGTCAGGCACTGTATTTTAAGATTTATTGAAATAAATTACTCTAAATTCGAGCAGTGCCACTCGATTAATTAATTTGAATAAATTCTACTTTTTTTCTTATATATGCGCGACTAGCCAGAGGCAGAGTCGTGAGGTCGAACGGCCAGAGACGTTCGAGCTGAGTTTCGGGTTTTGGACAGACACGAACACACACATGCAAAAATATCAAATAATAAATACAAATAAGTTCACACTCGATAATTTGGAGTTGATCTTAACAATTTGAGTCCTTTAATAGGCAAATAAATATTTACAAAAGAACCTTCGAGAGGCATACTATTTTCAATGTAACAAATAAAATATAATCTGAGAGTCTAGCGGAATATTACAAGAGCCTGTCGCAGTAGACATGCTATTTATTTGAATGACTCTACTTACATAAGTTGATTTTGCATGAAATAAGATTTTATATAATTGCCTTGAAGAGGCACGCAATACGCCTTACAATATTTTGAGTCGCTTGGCTCACCAAATTATGCGTTGCTCCACCTCAAATCTCGAGCGTACGGATACGTGCGCGAGAAATTTAATTAACAAGAAAAACTACAAACGCGCGAGGACGAAGGCACTTTAGCGCGGAGTTAAGGCCACAAAGTAGGCGCAGAATTATAAAAGGAATTTAAATAAAAAACTGTAAAACCGCGTGAGTCAAATCCTACCCTTTTGTAGCTCCTGCTCGTATCGAAACGATTTTAATCAGGCATTAGGCTCGGTTAAGCGAGGCAGTAAATTTACAATATTTAAAAATATAATTTAATAATTTATAAATCTAAACGAACGAGCGCTGCCAATAAAAAGGCACGGGCGCTATCACTGTTCGCGAAGTTAACTTTTACGCGATATAGAAGATCGCAACTACGCGGCGCGGAAGAGTCCGGAGAGGGTGTTGTCCGTTCGGCAGCCAGGAGAGAAGTCGCCGAGGCAAGCGTCGCCGTGTGCGTCGAGGCCCGCGACATCCTTCGCGCTGCAGTCCCGTCGCTCACTGATTCGTGCGCTCTAGTTCGGCACCACATCGGAATGTTGTTGGGTCTAGCATCCTTCTCTCTCGCTCCAATGTCTTTTTCTCTTGCTGCTGTAAACACAGGCACTACAAGTATCTTTTTTGGAATTTTCCATAATTTTGGAAATTATAATATTCCAATTCGATATTGGGGCTACTATGTGCCAGCAGGCAATATTCAATGGAATTTTCCGCAGATGTACGAATTAAAATTCGTATAGGCAAGAAGAGCGAGGCATTAGAAAACCTATAATGCTCTCTTGCATAAACTGCAGGAAAATGCACTCTCAGCCTTTAAGGCATAAAAAATGAGTGGTTTTGAATAATTAAAAGGGAAAAAATTATAATGATATGGAGGCAAAACTAAAGAGAGTTATAAGAGAGAGATAAAAAAAATATAAGAATGCGTAACTTAGGCATCTGCAATATGTAGATGTTCTGAGCGACGGAGCGGCGCATCCTGGATGTTGTAGCGGGATCTTCTGTTGGCGTCTCTTGACCCTGAAAGAAGGTCCCGGCGCTCGTCGACGCGTATTTGCGTAGGCATAGAATAAAAAATAAAAATAATAAATAACGTGACGAAAGGTGGAGGGACATCCCTTCTGGCTGCTTATATTGCCTTTTAAGACATTTTTAATATTTAAATTCGTGCGATTAACGTACGAAAATCCGCCACGCTACAATATTTATATAAATACACTACAAATACTTTACAACGCTAAGCTTGTTACTGCGCACATGCACTATAAACATTATGAATATTTTTTTTGAAAAATAAATAGGTTTTTGTAGTACAATAAATTATTGCTAATATCTAGAAACCCATTAATGATGAAATTGTAACTCGTAAAGCTATTTAATTTTCACTTTCTATTATTACTAATAAACAAAAACATTTACGTATTATAACGGGCAGCGGATTTTCAAGGAGCTAGTCGTTGGAGAATAGTAGTAGATCCCTGTAATGCCAGCACGGAGTTGTCATTAGGATCTGATGCCGAGTCGAGGCCAGTGCGGTAATGGCCCAGTGGTTAGGGCGCTCGCCTCGTACTCTCGGCGTCGGGTGTTCGACTCCCGACCACTGCGTATTTTTATTCTCCTAAATCCTAAATCCCACCCCGTTACAGTATATAGAGCAAATAACTTAAATATATTGTAATGGACATTTTAAGCAACGTGGAAATTCTATGAATACATTAGGATATTTAATTATAATCATTGATAATAAATTCATAAAAAATTCATAGAATTTTCAACAATCAATATTAAGCTACTTCCGAACATCCGAACTAGATCGCTTGTTAACTTTTTGTCTCTATTATCTTTAGTAAGCCATTTTACATGATTAAAAATATGAGTTTTAAGAAACATTTTAATTATGTAATTAAGGTGATCAGAACAATTATCTACAAAGAAGTCTGGATGTTTTATTAACGCACAAGTTTTAATTAATTGAAATAAATTTACCGATATCTTTATAATGACACAAGCTTTTAAATTCAAATTCGACAATTTCGTAGCAAGTAAGAATTACTGAAAAGAATGGGTTTATCGGAACTTTTAAACTGCCTTACAATTTTCCTTTCATAGATGGATAAGCTTTCCATAACAATAGTAAATCATCTGGTGAATTTAAATCTCAATCGTTAATAATTAATCTAATTTAGCATGCGTTGAACAAAATTTGTTAATGCATTTATGTCTTAGATAACTTGTTACGTACTTTTTTGAACAGCTTTGGAGGTCAGTTAACCCTTAGAGGGCCGTAATTTAAAAAATTTTAAAAGCATATTATTCCTAATAAATCAAATCAGCCCATGACGCCTACAGATGCGCATATATGTAATAATACTAAATATTTTAATATTTATTTCTATTGAAAATATTATTTTTTTTTGGCAAATTACAATGACAATAATTTAAACTTCTTTAGCAAAGGACCTTGCACAAACCTTATGGGTGCAGGGTCTCTGCGGATTTGTTTGAAATTTTGAAAAACTGTTGTTTATGTAATCCCGAACAAAAGTTCTCATGGCCACAATTACCGCTGAAGTATACTTTTTGCTCTAGGAGACCTGAAAGTGTGGTACTTCGGGCCAGATTTAATGCAGAGTAATGAAATAAGTATCTGCAATTATTTGTATACGTGTGCATGTGCGTGTGTGTGTGTGTGTGTCGATTTCATTCTTGAAGTATATAAAAATAGGTACCGTTTATTATTATACACAAACCTACAAAGTCACTTTTGACCTTATCTATTCCCAGCATCATGAATTACGTGAAGAAGCTTAGTTGAGGGATATTTTATATGTGGTTGATATTGAGCGTATCGGACATACGACAAAGTACGCTACCTATGTGTGCGCAGGTACCTAGCGTTCGTGCACCTGACTTACAAGTACAATAATAGCCGTTTATCAGTTCATTTGCTTCATCCACATTATCCTCTCTTTCTTGTTCGGTATTTGGCTGGTACGAAATCCACAATTGATATTTAGTTGCATTCCGGAATGGGGAAAATATTCTTATTCTCATAATGCCAGGTTGAGGTAGCCTTACCTCGTTTCTTATCATTACAACTTGAAGTTCTTCTTCACCTTCTCTTTGTAATTTGTTCTGGACATATGATGGTGCTAAGTTTATTTGATAAACTCCGACAGTAAGATCTTTTAAATAATCTACATCTAATATTTTGAAACCAGGTACATGTTGTGCATCCAATCGTACCCATCTTTGAGGGTTGCGAGTGTGATTATCGACCTCAACTAGTGCCTGAACAACGTTAGCAGATCTGGCTTTGTTAAGCATTTGACGAGCTACTTCCGCATTAGGATTTGGAAGATGAGGAATTGGTACAGTTAATTGAAAGAATTTAAACATTGATTTCAGATGGCCATTCCGAGTTTAACAATCCATCTCGTTTTGGTAACCAAACGTGAATCATTGGCTTCTTCTGTACTGAGTTGATTTCCCCCTGGCGGAAGGTATACCGGCATTTTCCATACAATACCAAGTCGAGCTAAGATTGCTGTAGCATCACGATAACCTCGGTGTACAATTACAATATCTCCATCACGAAACCATTCTCTGATTCTTTCTGCATCTCTATTTAATTAATCTTCCAAAATTGCTGCATCATTATTTCTAGAATCGGAGAAGTAAGGACCCTGAATATCGAGGATAAATCCATGAAGCGCAACAAGTACTGGCTTCAAGAAATGGCTACTTTTATGCACTGAAAAAGATTGACGTAATCAGCGAAAATTACTACTTTTAGATATGTAACTGTAAGTTCCATCAATTGCAGCAATTACACGAGTTGTACGCGGATCAGCATTGTACAATTCATTAACAAATTCAGATACATGTCTTGCAATATAATTTTCTCTTGTAATTGAATCGAAACCAATGTTTTCGGGAACAAAACGTTGCTTTAAAGATTGACGAGCAATAGAACAAATCTTTTTTCGATACGTATCTGTAACCACCTTCACAAGGTACTCTATCGCAATAATTAAAGAGTTCCACAAATTCTTCTTCCAAGTTGTTCACCTTTTATAATATATGGTCTGTTTATATAACGCAAACCTAGTAATAGTGGCTCCAAGAAAAAACCTCTATTGTCAAGATGATGTTAACATGATCCGACATCGTTAGTAATATAAATATTACACATAATAAAAACATTTACTCTACAATCAGTGGAAATCTTATGAACATCAAGTTGAGCATTGCATATTACGCAGGTACGATTTGCAGTTTGCGTCAAAACATTCAGTCGAAGGCATGTAGGATCGTTTTCTGTTATGCGTTGTTCATCAACAACAGATCTATAGTAATTTACGTAGATCCTTGTCCGATCATTTATGTGAAGCGCTGGCCTATTAAAACCATCACGTCTAAAAATAGCTATTTCCCTAAAAGCATCATTTCCATCTCTATCTATTCTATTCATTTACGCTGGTAGAAACGCATTATCGCAGATATAACAATGTAATCTGTTTCTCCAAGCCATTTGAATTTCTTAATTGTTCCCTGTTTTATGAACAATAAAATTCGGTACAAAAAAATAAAGAATATTAGTGGAGTCAATTATCAAAGCTGGATTCGATAAATGAAAATGTAAAAAATAAGAAATGGATGCTCTTATTTCAACTTGCTAGGTCGATATACTGTATTATATATACTGGAGCACGCGATTCTCTTGTGGTTTGGCGTCGCCACGACATCTATATTATAGTTTTACATCAGCAGTACGGTATATACAGATATACTCGGCGCTGTGTACCTTATACACACGCACACACACACACACACACACATACACACACACACACACACATACACACATACACGCACTCACGCACGCATACACACGAACAAGCGCATGCATGCATTCGTATACAAACACATGCAGATACTTATTTTATTTCTCTGCATTAAAGCTGGCCCGAAGTACCACACTTTCAGGTCTCTTAGAACAAAAAGTATGCTGCAGCGGTAATTGTGGCCATGAGAACATTTGTTCGGGATTACATAAACAACAGTTTTTTAAAATTTCAAACAAATCCGCAGAGACCCCGCACCCATAAAGTTTGCGCGGGGTCCTTTGTAGCAAGCGGAACGAAGTTTTTGGATTACAAAAAAAAAACGATCTTGTCGAGATTCGAACCAGAGCCCTGCAAAGATTCAAGCGCAACGTCTTACAATACACGTCCAAGGTAAGATTATGGAGGATATAGATCAAAATTCGTACTTTTTCGTTGACCCCACATGCGTAAAATTAGCTTGAATATATGACTCATAATAAGAAATTTAGCGTACTTCTAGCTTGCTTTACAATTACCTTATATAATTCCAATGTAGATGTGAGTGATAATCATTACTTACCATAATTTTAATTGATTTTAGTACTTTGAAGGGCCTGGGTTACCGCCGCTCGTTTTAAACCGGTTTAAACTCCCTGTCTGGGTTTTGGAACCCAGAAAAGTCGCGATATTCAATTGTGTTCCCCCCCCCCCCTCTTCTTTGTGGGCCAACTGAGAGGGATCAGAGACCACACTTTGAGCGCTCTGTCGTCTCAACTACATAAAAGATTGATTCCCTTTATAGGAGGAGCGGTGGGGAAATCGTAGCTAATCTAATCAGTATCCATTTAATGGGGATAAGGCGTCGCTTCTCTACGATTTCCGTGAAAGGAAAAAGGATTGATTCATGTGATTGGTACTAATGAATATCTATTGAATTGGTTAATATGAATTGGTTTTGCTAATTGATCGGCACTCCACTATCTCTTTACTGCCGCACAATGAAGCAGTAAAGCGTTCGTCGAAACGATCGGATGACGACTTCTATCTATGGGCCTGCATAAAGGACGTATTGGCCTTTATGCTTTGCATAAATCGAAAACCAGGTAGTGCGAGAGAGAAAGAATACATTAAATACTTCTTTTCTTTCATTTAAAGGCAACCTTTAATGAAAAAAAAAAAAATTTTAAACATGTTTTTTCGTCAAAAGAAATTGATCTAGGGGGCGGCATGATCGATTTCTGGAATTTGCGAAATAAGGGAACACGCGAATGTATTATAACGGCCGCGGATTTGAGAAACTAGTCTACGATTGGTAGATCCCTGTGATACCGGCATGAAGTAGTCGGTAGGATCTGTAGCTGAGTCGAGGCCAGTGCGGCGTTGGCTCAGTGTTAAGGAGCGCGCCTTTGGATCCTGAGATCATGGGTTCTAGCCCCGCGTCCGCGTACTTTTACCTGGATATCCTAAATCCTGCCCCGTTACAGTATATACACATGTCTATTTACGCTGCGCTCGGTGTATGTTAGTTTTTAATTTAATATAACTATTTTTTATATTAGATTAAATTTTAATTATTAATACTACTTATTTTATTTTATAATAAATAAGAAATTCTTATTGATGTTCGTATTTAATTTCATACAAAAATTTGTTATATTAGATTAAATTTTAATTAATAATTCCATTTATCTTTATTTTATAATAAATAAGAAATTCTTATTGATTAAGGTGACGAGGGTCACAGTACATATGCGTAAAATTCACATTAGTGAGTCGTACATATATTGTATATTCAAAGAAAAGTAAACAAGATCGCTGAAAACATTGTATTGGATTTAAATGTTGCTGCAGCGGAAAGTGCGATGAATACATATATTAATTAAATAGTTAAATAAAATTTGCAATGAATGTTAAGATTGTATGCTTAATATAAACATATTTTTCTTTATTTTTGTGCTTCTGTAGTGGTGCACTTATTTAAAAAAGAATTAATAAAAACGAAAATGTTGCGGAAAAAAGATTCAATTATAAAAAGTACAAAATATTATAAAACAACTGTCCGGTGTGGGGCGCGAACCCCGGCCCGTTAGGTAAAGCGCCCTCACTTATACGGGAATCAGCTTATTTATTGCCATGTACAGATTTTTCGATCTTTTAACATTTCTACCTTTTTTACACGACAATCCCGTGTATCTTGCATTTTTATATAGTCAGCCCTATTCTACCGTACATCACCAATAAATTACTTACTGTTACAATATCATATTGCTTTAGTTTGTTTCTTATTCAGTTATTATTTTATTTTATTTTTATCGCTAAATTTCATCTTTCCCCTTTTCATTCGTCCTCGAAATAAGCGCAATTTGTTATCAGCGGGATCCCGTGACTATGTAAGAAGGAGGAGTGGCGTGCTATCTCCACAAATCATTAGGGTATAAAATTTGAAATGCTTTGGACTGAGTATCGTATCCTCGAAATTTTTACGCTTCAATCGACAAATAACCAAAGAACGCTCTTCGCTGTTGTTTATAGATGGTCACGTTTTAACACAATTTTTTCTTAACCTGGTCGGGAATTTAACCCTAGCAAAATTAATGTGATTATTTTTGGCAGCAGATCTAACCTAGACTATATCTCCTAGCAGAATATAGCGCCTATTTTGGCAAATGGTTAGAAGATAGATATTGTGCCTCAATTCAAGATCCTCGGCATAACTTTTTCTTTGTAGAAATATTTATCGTGGAACTTACTTATTACCACGATATCATCCGAGGTGCAAGGCGTCTTATACAAATTGCGGTATATGGGTTGGCCCTTTTTGAGAGACTAACAAGGAGATCCCATGATCTCCGGGAAATCGATTTTGCTCATACTTTGGAAAGTAGATTCTGGTGTCTGAAAATGAAGTTTAGAACCAATATTTGCGACCAATGGGCATAATTTTACAAGATAACCACTACTTAAGACAAATCCGCAATCATTATTAACTTGTTTCTCGCTTTATAACTCAGCAACAAACGAAAACAAAAAATATTTCTGAATTACAAATAAAAATTGAGAATGCGGCCTTCAATTTGCGAGGTTATATACGGAAATAGCTGAATTCGTTCAAAAGTTATGAGAGTTTAAAAATTAAGCACAATTTTGCCTTTTAATTAGTATAAAAATAATTAAGAGTTTTAAGTGCGAGATTTTGTCTAATTATGAAACGCTCATAACTTTCGAATGAGTAGAGCTTTTGTGTTTTACAACCTCTCAAATTAAAGGTCGCGTTCTCAATTTTTATTTGTAATTTGGAAACATTTTATATTTTATTTAGTCGCTAATCTGTAAAGCATGAAACAACTGTATGAAATTTCGCGTATTTGGCTTGAATAGTGGTTATCCTGAAAGATTGGGTCCATTGGTCGCTAAAATTGTTTCCAAATTTCATTTTTAGGTACCTAAAACGATTTCTCAAATTTTCAGTAAAATCGCTTTTCCTGAGATCATGGATTCATGAGATCAAGCCTTCCCTGTAATGTGTACATATGGATGTATGTACGTATGTAAACATCCACGATTATCACAACGAAATTTTGACCGATCTTGCTGAAATTTGCACAGATGATTACTCGTCTGTCCATAAGAAGGTGACAGAAACATAGTCAGTCTGATCCGCGTTATACTAACTGAACTGTCAGCATAAACAAAAATACCAAAAATCGTTTTTTATCGATAACTACAATAACGAAAAAAAGATGTTCAATAACACAAAAAACTTCATCTTTTTTCTACAGTAAGCTTTTCTCTAAAATTAAGTGCTACAAAAATAAACATAGCAAAGCGTTTAAATTAGTTCAAAATGACCCTTTTTGGCCTTTAACAGCAAAAAATATTAATTTCTCATATGACTTCCGATTGGAACGCTGAGTGGGTAAGATCATAGGTAGAAAGGCTCAAGGTCACTTTTGTTATAAAGTGAGAGAAAATGGAAAATAATTAGAAGTAATAGAAAAAGTATAAATTGAAATGTTGATTAGTAACTGCAGATAAAGTTTAGAGAAACGTTTCAAAATAGCTGAAGAGGCAACTGAAATCACAGAGGAAAACGAAAATAGTGATGAGGAAGGCTTAGGAGTGGAAATAAGGAAAAAAAGAAGAGGTAGTCCAATGAAGGTAAAAGGGGAAACAAGCAAAGCATTATTAATGAAGAACTTTTTGATATCAAATAGTACGGGATTTATGTGAAAAAAGACATGATTAGATAAATTAACCGGCAAACAGGATCACACGGAAGGAATTGAATACATAGATGGTAATATCAGGAAGGAAAACAAAAGTGGAGAAGAAATACTGTAGAAATCATGATGAGAGAGAACAGAGTATATTTGAGCAAAATCCCAGAAGTATTAAGTAAACAGGCGATACAGTGGGAACTAAAGGAAAGAAAAGATAGAAAGAAAAATATATTTTCGAAAGGAACAAGAACGATAGGGAAAGGATTAGAAGAGCAAATCAAAAAACTAATGTTGGAATGTTTTTAATTCCGGGACGTTTTTAATCATGCATTGCAAGTTTCTGGGACGACTTTTTCGGTAAAATTACTTTTTTAGTAATGTTTTCGTGTTTTAATACGCAATAGTGACCAGAAACACAAGCGGGCGCCGCAGGCGAACATCATTGGGTTATTGGGGTATTGGGTTATTGGGGTTTAGTTTATTATACAATTGATAAAAACTTATACATCCCAGAAACCAACTAAATCCCAGAAACTTGCGTTCTATATATATATTATATATATATATAAATAATATATATAT
>UELU01126368.1:0-17034 GCA_900490025.1 Megastigmus dorsalis
TAAGCTATATATGATGTATAGTATTTAACAATCTTCAAAACAGCACACCAAAAAGATAATATAGAGTAAATCTATGAAGAATTATGTAATGTTTCTGTCTCTCCAATTCTTAGTTTTTCAAAAAGAAGAAATAATATTCAATCATTATTGAACCAAAATTTACAGAAAGAAAATGTAGTAACGCATACTCTTACAAAAAGACAATTATTTCCTGGAGGTAAAGTATCAATGTATACATATACATGTGAATATCTGCAAATGCCCAATAATTTATTAATTCAATAATTTTTTTATTCTTGAAAAAAATACCCAAAATAGATCGTACCTTACAAGCCTGCAAAGCACATGTGTCAGCAACTAGTTGTTTCATTGTTCACAGATGAATAATACAAAAAAAATCCTTTTTGATAGAAATCAAATAGAAAATATTGTAAATGATTCTTTTAATATTCAGAATAATGATGGAAGTAATGATATAGAAAATCAAGAAAAGAGAAAGAAGAAACAAAACAAAGATAAGAAAACAAAAATAATGAAGAAAGGAAAAAAACAGTGATGAAGAATACCTATCAGATTCATTTGAAATTATCAATAGAATGGAAAATTATATGAAGTGGATAATAGAAGAAGGTGACGTAAAACTTGGAATGTTATATATAGAATACATAAAATATTTGCATATCTATTTTTATTACTTCAGATTAAAATGATGCACTTGAGGCTAGAAGTGTCCATGAACTATGAGGCATGGAAGGAAATCAGCGACTTAAAGTTAGAGAAAACTAAGCAGCACTTAGTGCATAGATCGTCAAGGAAACCTTTAATTCCTGTAAAGAAAGAAATACACTTCCTGTATTGCGAAGTGAATTTGAAATAAATAATATATTCAGAATAAAAGTTATATTAAATGATAACAAAATCAATTATTTTCATTTAGAGTACTTCTTTGATTTTCTGGAGTCAACTGTAAAAGTGAAGGAGGAAAAAAAGACCACAAAAAAGATGGAAAAACTATTTGAGTATATATATTAACTACTTAATAGAAACGGAACTAAAAGGTATAATAATTCATAATATAATATTTACTAACAATGAGAGAGAGGATACAGAATTGATGAAGCTCTTCGTGCTCACAAGAGCAAAAAGTTTGACAATGTAATTTCTCTACTATTCACAAAAGGTGGTGGATTGTTGCTTCGATACAAGGTGGCGAGAAGAGACACACGTATAGACTATGTGCACTGGAATGATCCCAATGAACTTGTTGATCGATTACGATTACTAATGGCTGAGAGATCGACTTGAAATTCCAATCACACCAATGTGATGCAATCGATTATTGAAGAGCTCCGCTGCTGTAATGTAAAGTCAGAGATTGTTAGAAGAACTGCCTAAGCCTGCTAGTCGCAACGTCGTAGGTTTGATATCCGCGGCTTGGACGAGATTTGGCAAGCTGAGTTAGTAGATGAGATGCATCCTTACGCCCGAGAGAATAAATGGCTCAGATCCATGCTTACCATTGTAGATATTTTTTCCAAATATGCGTTAGCCGTTCCCGTGAAGACTAAAACCGTCAAAGAAGGCCGCAAAAGTGGTGCTACCGAAATTTTACGATGCATACTTTTATAGACGACTCGCAAAAGTGTAACTACGTCGTCGCCGCACTCGACCAACGATGGTAGACGTCGCGACCGACATCATCGGCAGTCCCCCAGCAGCGGATAAATTCAAGACCCTTAACCTTTAGACTGCCGGGATTTGAACCTTCAAACCGCCTTTTAAAAGTGGCCAAATTAGTGTCTCGTATCATGTATCAACTATATACAAAGTTCATATCAGAGGGTGCGTCTACACGGAAAAAACACTGGGGGAGCGGGTCCCCCAACTAGTGTTGTTGTTAGTCAACACATACGGCGAGCTGTTTGCCCTTCAAACAGGAGAGCAGTTCACTTTTTCTGGGAGAACTATTCGCCCATGCTATAGTATAATAAACAAGATACATATAGTACAGTAACAAGATGCAAAATACAAATGAAATGGAAATCGATATAAAAACGACTGCATTTTGGTTATTAGGTAAATCGGGGTCGAAAAAACCGATTTTCAAATTTGCAGCTTCCTAGGTCCAGAGGATCTATGCGAAAACAGTTTCAAAGTTTAATTTACTTATATCTCGAGGACGGCTTAGACTAGAACAAAATGGTTTACGCCAATTGAAAGAGCGTAACATTTTACATTAGAAATGATTTTTTATTCGATTTCGATGAGTTGTTAAGTTTCGAGATAATTAATGGAAAAGAAATTATGTCAAGTCTCCGTACGTGAGTGGGTTAACCATTACCCCACAAATAGAGTAGCCGCTGCTCGCTACTGCTAGTGGTGCTGCTACACCGCTCCTGGCGCGGTAGTTCCCTCAGTATTTTTTCCGTATATATATAGACTTTCCGGCATAGTCTAAAGGTTAAGGACGCCATCATAGTGCGCTAGACCGATTCCGCAGAGAAGCAGATCCTTGAGGTGATCACCGGATTACACCTTGGCGACAGGAAACTATCCGCCCTCTGGCGCGAGATGAAGACTCTCGCGGGAGACACCATTATAGGGACGCAGCGCTCAAAGTGAAATGACTGGATCTACTCCCAGAAAATGCCGCCATGCTCCTCCGCATCACCGAGAAACAGGACGTCGCCGTGCTAACAGAGGTCACTGATCGCCTAGTTGAGGAGACAGGCACCATCGAATCAGTCAGCCTCGGCCCAGCCTTATCGTCCGCCGCAACAGCCACAGCAACAGCACATGGACTTCGTGCAGGAAATTATTGCCGTAAAAGCTGTCGTTGCTCAACTCGCTGCATGCAACCGCCAATTCATGGACGAACGCTCGCGCTCCAGAGACAGGTTCTCCAGCCACTATAGGAGCAGATCGGACAGCCGACTACTGCTCTTACAGCCGTACACATTCCGAAATTCCTCGCGAGCATCACTGAACAACACCTCACCGCATGGAAACGCATGGAAGTGCATGGAAGTGCATGCTGCAAACGCAGAAAACCGCCTCCAAATGTAATCCAGATGTGCTACCAACGCCTCGGAAGTAAAAAGGTTTTTAGGTATGGCGAGTTTTTACAGGCGATGCATACCTCACGCGGCAGAACTCCAGACGTCTCTGCACGATCTTACCAAGGGCCGCACAAAGTAGGCCGAGGTGTTCATCCGAACATTTTGGCGACCGCAAACGGTGCGCTAGGTGGCGAAAGCACACGGCACTCAATGCGCAGTAAGAAAAGCGTTGCTTAGGAGATATAAGGAGTTGCGGATTGATGCCCGGTCGAAGTAATCTCTGCATTTCGGATCTCGGAGTACTACTCTGTCGAGAATCGAACTGCTTTTTTGCTCTCGCTTCATTCGCACCACCGCTAATAGGTGCGAAGCAAACTTTGCAACTCGGACGAGAGTCGATCTGCTTTTTGGTACATGACAATTACAAAAACAATATTTCCCTCTTGCGAATTAACAGAGCGGTAAGCGGGGAAGGTAGCGCCGAGCGGTGCTTGGAAAGAAGCCGTAGGTTCCCCCGATGAGAAAATTGTTTTTCTTTATTTAAATGTCTTAAAATATTCATATTTTCCTTATTAAACTTTTAAGATTTATTTCTCAAAATCAGTAAAAAAAATTTAATGGAAAGTTTGACATCAATGTAAAATAGTCAAATCAATTTAAGAGACTTTAAATAAAGCACTTACAGAAACTAATTTACCTATGCACGTGCAGAGATCTAAACGCGCGTGAGCCAGAATTCCCATGAGCCAAAAAAAATACTTAACTAAGCTTCAAGGGCCTATGCGGATACCGACGGCCTGATACCCATAATGCTCCGCGCGCGAGAGCCAGAACCCGCATCTCGCGAAAAACCCCGATGCTCGCGATCTTGCCGGAGCAAATACGCTTAATAATTGCATATACACTGCAACCAAACGTATATAAGCATATATGTATATATACTATTTGACTGCAGTGGAAAAAATTCTCAAAAAGAGGGAGGGAGGAAATTTTGAAATTTTGCTCGCATCTCGAAAACAAAGGGAAATACGGCAAAACGGACAAAATTTTGGGGTGTATCTATAGGGGGACTTGCTCAGCCAGAGCTATTGATTGGTGCAAGAAAAAAAAATTTCAAAAAGTTATTGTAAAAGTATGTACAATTATTTAATAGATTCTCTTTCCTCCGATGACAGCTCGCAGCCGGGGTTTCTGTGGCGGGAGACAGTGACGTTGCCGCGCATAAAACGGTGACAATTGGAGATAGAATTTTGTTTTGTTCTAAAATATGTAGCTTTTGGGGGCTGAAAATTTCTGTGATGTCGAAAATGTAAGGCGCTTCCGTGTAAGAAGTGATCGTGCCTAAAAAGTTTTTAACCTGTTCCACGTGTTACCTCAGTTTAGCCACATATGTATATGGGAAGAAGCTACAGCTCTTCTACCAAAATATCACTGATAAATTCCAAAAACGTTAATTAAACATTTAAAATTTGTTTCTAGCACTGCTAAATATACTTTTATTAATATAAATTCAAAGACCGCCAGGTATAACATATTACGGAACAACCGTTTTTTCTAAGGGTGTAAGATTTTCGGTAGTCTAAAGTAATACACATTATAATGCAACAATTTAAAATTCATAGTAAATTTAAATTCGACATTTGTATATATCCATACAATCTCACTATTTTATAGTAAAAGAAATTGCATTTTTTCAAAGAGACGTTCCAATTTTTAATATTTAATTCATGATATATCGCTTGCGCAGGTGTCACGGGAATTCTGAACACGCCCTATCTGATACCGTCACTTAAGTATACGATAATAACTCTTATACTCAAAATTATATACAATCATCTACTATCATATTGAAAAAATAACTTATAGTTTGAGCCAAAAAAAAAAATTTTCTAATAGATTTTATAAGAACATTATATTTACAGTCCCGAGAAGCCGTATTGATAAAAAAATATCTATAACTTCTCTCCGAGAATTTAATTTGTAGATTCTTCCTGTCTTCCTGACGAGCCTAACAGACAGTGGCGAGGCGAAACGCACTTAATCTCTTATTTTCAAATGTTTGAAAAGATTTCTTACAATCCGAAAAGTTTAATCTTACATAAATTTTCGTTTAGACTCAATTTTTACTTTCTTTCAGATTTGAACACAGCCTAAATTTTCCAAAAGAAGTTATGGATATTGTTTTACGAATATGCCTTCTAGGGACTGAGAATGTAATATAGTGTTCTCATAAAATTTGTTAGACAAAAATTTTTTGACTCGTAGAGATCAATAGAGTCTTGAATTTGTTGAAAATATTGACGAACAAAAATTTCGCATTTCTTATTAAACTATCATACGTTACAGTATAATATGAAATGAAAAAATAAACTACTTTTGAAAAAGATATGACAGCAAGTGTAACTCGGCTCTCCTTTCTAGATATATATATATATATATATATAAAAAGCAAAAGAAAGGACAGCTATCGCAGTAGACCGCAGATCAGAGTTGCGAAAGGTAAATAGAAGAAAAAAGCTGCAAAGGACGAGCGAGAAGTATAGAAGTTTCAAATAATTCTCACCTAAGCACCAGCGGATCTCTGCACGCACAAAAGTGAAAGCGCTCAGCCACTCGTTTTATACACTCGATCGCCTCCAAGTGCAAACGTAATATGTGCGTGTATAAAACCAGCTACCTAGTGCGGAGTGTCCGAGAGCTTGGGTACCGCGAGTGATCGCGAAAGCAGCCACCGAAGACCAATAGGGCATCAATATAGAATAAGGAGACTTATTGCAATAAACCCAATAACCCAATAACGAAGGACGAAAATATAAAAAAAATGTGTCCTAAAACTAGACATACAAAGAACAGATTTTCAGTTACATATATTTCAGTTACATATCATAAAAAATCATTGTAAATTAACAGGTACATTGTGAAAAATGTATTGCTCCTTCGCTAAGTTAACCCAACGTATAGAGAACTTTGGAATATGAAGATCTATAAACTTTATTTATTAATCACTCTTTTTTTTCAAACGCCCCGAGCTTTTCTTCACCTTTGAACCCTGCACCTTTTATGAAAAAAATCGTTCTAAATTTAAAAACATAATTTTTAATGGAAAAAGATCTAAGTAAGATAAAAAGTATTCAAATATCTCTTCGTTGTTATCTTTTAAAAGCTTTTTCAATGTTTTTTCATAACGTATTACACTATAGAGAGTTGAGAAAAAAGTATTATTAACTTAAGGAGGTTCTATCGATAACAGATTTAACATTGAGATTTTAACGAAAATTTACAGGTTTGTAGATAAAGGTCTAATAAAATTATTTAAAATTTTTGTAAGGTTACATATAGCCTCAGAAGCGAGAAAAACATATTTTTATTTTTTCAATTTTAACGTTGTCTCTTATGAGGAGTTATGTTATTATCGCGATATTAAATTAACTGATATTAAGATTTTTTTGAAAAAATTTGCCTTGTTGAAGAAAAAAACTTGGACAGTCTAGAACTTAATAATTAACACCTCCAAAACCGAAAGTAAGTTTCTTTCTTGAACTATTCCGAACTTAACGCCTCTCTAACTTTTTCTAGCTTTGTCCGATTCCCTTCTTAATATAAATCAGTGAAAGTCACTGCAAATTAGTGACTAATCGCTATTTTGCAATAATTAGAAGTGAACAACTGACTTTGAAATATTTTATTATCTATAAGATATCAAGCACTAGATGTTTCAATAATCCTTCGTAATTTTTTATAATTTTTGAGTAAATAAAATATAAATACCTAAGTTAAAAATAAGTTAATTTATTTTTATTCCCTACTGTATTAATTGCAATATCCACATAGAGATCGTTGCAAAAGCATCATGCATACAGGTTTCCATATAGAACTATTATCAACAGGGAGGTCAATTAAAATAATGCTCACGTGAGATTGGTAACCTTATGTTATATCTCATTATTATTATGATATTAGGTATTATCATCTGTACATATATAGTAACACCTAATAAAGACACCGAACCCACGTGAACTAATATTACAAGTTATAACAAATTACTCAACAAGTTATGACATATTGTAAATTTTGTGCCTCAATTAATTGCAATGTATGGTAACGGCAAGTTTAAATTCCAAACTATTTTTCTTTCTTTCACAATTTACCTAATAATTTTGATATTTTTCAAGATTGCAAACAATTAATATAAATAATAATAATAAAAATTTACAAACACTTGTAGCTGAATATCAATTTATCGCTCATTCTGTTAAATATTTTACGGTTTTAATTCTTAATCATTCGTTATTGCATAATTATTTTATTCTTATTAAATTCAAATTATAAAAGTATTCTTAATTGTATTCCAATATTTAAAACGATCTTTATATTCTAGGAATCCATCGAATTATGTAAAACTATTCTGTACAACCCCCTCTATGCTTACGCAACAGTGTCACATATATATATAGTTAATATAGTATATTAGTATAGCGAATATTATATAGCTGACTAGTGACTACCCCGGAAAGTTGGAAGCTGCATTCTGCTACAAGTGTTCGAACGCTAAGGCGCTCAGCAGCAGTGAAGAAGGGCTGCTACATACTTCTTGAAGTTCAGATTAAGAAAAATAGTCAATTTACTTTCTGTATATTTTAGCGAATATTCAATTAAATGTCATCAAGAAAAGATTATAGTTTCAGAAAAAGATGTTCAAAAATTCGGGAACATTCCGAAAATGATTCTTCATCAGATACTAGCGAACAAAGTGAAGGGACACCTTCTCCGCTTCAACATACCGATAAAATCGATCGTTGGGTGAATCTCTTAAACTGCAGTGGTAACGTTTTATTTTTATATTTTCGTTAATTTCCAGCTACTATTATTATAATAAAAATTAGCCTATAAATTTTTCCGAAATTTATACCGCTTCATTTATTTAATCTGCTTAAATCATTTACTTTTATGTAAATTTTTTAATTTTATCTAAATACTTATCGTTTTTTTGACTTTCTAATGTTAATATTGATAAATACTTCACTTTTTTACAAAAACGTTATAGGCGTAAGTTGGTACCCGAATAAAATTTTCAAATTCCATGAATTCAAATTCTAATTACTGTTATAACCTAACCTGAAGTGAAACCATATTTTACCCGATTTTACCGCCATTATTTAGTCAGTTTTTAAATATTTTGTCTTTTCTCCAAATAATATTATGTACATAACTTATTTTTACAACGAAACATCAATTTTTGCCATTATTTTATATTTCAGAAAATATCAATGTAGCATTTTTAAAAATACTAGGAGAAATCGAATATAATATTCTTCAAAATTTGGAGGAATTTCAGAAAAAAATAAATGACAGGATTGAAAGTAAATTGAACAGTGTTAAAGGCGAAAAAATATATCCTAGCATTTATGTAAAACAACTTAAGGACAAATTAAATGTGACATTACCAATACACGATTTACAAGTATTTGAGAAATTCAATGCTGATCTTGAAGAAGATATTGAAAAACAAAATGCTCTGGTGAATATTGTAACTCCATAAATTAATTTGACATTAAAACGAAAATTTTGTAAATTCTTATTTAGTTTTTTTATTTTTCTTTGCTAACTCAAAGTGTCTAGGTTTATAAAATGATCACGAAAACTGATTGTTCTATATATTTGAGTTAAATCTGGTACATTACTACTATTATTCTATTGAAAATAAAAATTTTATTTGTAATTATATACTTCGAAAGCTTATAACAAATATAAAATTATAGAAATGAATCTTTAATTTTAGAGAGAATATTTTGAACATTTAATGAAAGGAAGTTCGAGCTTATCTAATGATGTCTACTTAATTCTGTCTGGTGTGTTTACAAAATCTGTGCAGATACATTATTCTGGAGTTGGTAAAACTCACTGTAAAAAAACAAAGAAAAATTTCAGTATAACAAGTGTATATCTTTGCATGCAAGGTAAAAAAATTAAATTATTACTGTCAATGATAATTTTTACTGAATAATATTTTAAATTATTCTTACAGATGTATTAATTGACAAATATAAAACATCTATCAAGGAATTAAAACTTATTTCTAAAGTAAGTCGTTGGCTCAGTCAAAATGGTGATCGCATTGACAGACCACCAGTATTCAGGAATAAAAGGACTAGATATCTAGAAGATTCTAGTACTGAACAAAATACTGAATAATTTTACTAAATTTTAAAATCTAAAATAGAAATTCCTTTCTTACAAATTATTAGTATAAGATATAGTTGGAAAAAAGATTAATTTTAGAATTTCTGAATGTAATTACTTCCAATATATTTACTTTTAAATTATTGACTTATTAATACTTAGTGAAATACAAAACTAATACTTATGATTTAATAGTAGAATCTTTTTAAGGGGTTCTCATAGTCTTATCTTACTGACATTACACTATTTTAATGCTGATAAAAAAATATATAAATTTATGTACTATAGGCATTACTTCATATTCTTGGCTCATAATCTACCATCCCACAAAGTTTCAAACAGATATTTAATGACTGTTAGAAATCGCATCTCCACAAAGTTTCTGCATCGTACATTAAGGCATAAAATTTTTATGGACCTTTCCAGCAGTTTTTGAACATCTGCTTGAAATTTTGTGAAATGGTAAATGATGGCCTAAGGAAGTACATGATGCTTTCTTTACACAAATCTACTTTTTTATTCAAAGAAAAATAGTTTCATGTCGGTAAGCTATCAACATTAAAACTCAATATTAATTATTAAAATATCATATTCAAATTGATTACAAATTAGTTATCAAATTTTAATGCGAATTTCTATAAATATGTAAAAACTATGCTTGCTTTTAAAATGCATCAAATTCCATAATGTGTAGATAATATAAAAAATATGTACACAGAAGAAAATAAAAAAAACATTTTTTTTTATAAATTTTATTTGTAGCGATTAATATTCATTCAAAAAAATTTTTTTGACATTCAAATTTAAATTATTCCAATATAAAGTGTTATTTTTTCTTAGCATATCTTCTATTATTATTACTTTCATAAAAAATATTTACCTATTAATACACAATGCTAATATTTTTAAACCTAATTTCCATTGTTTTACTACTTATAATAATCTTGCTGTGGCCTGTATAGCCTTTGAAAGAAAATCACTATTTATATTTTACAATTTTGTAAAACAATTTTTTATTGTAATAAGTATACAATATTTTTGTAGCAAAATATTTAGAGAAGAAATACTTTTTTTTACTCCAAGATAAAAATAGTAAAAACAATGTAATTGGTTCCAAATTATAAATTGCATTGTATCGAACATGTCTCAGTTTTCTTACAAAAAATAAAAATGTTAGAAACGTTTACATTCACATATAAAATTTTATGTGTACTTTATGTATAATATGTATCACAATGACTGTGCATGTATGATCTGTACAGTGAGATAAAAGCCACTTATTTAATATATGTCATAAATATCTTTTCTTCACAATCACATAGTATATAAACATATAAATGGTAGTTTACATCTCAATTCATCTACTCGTGTACATTTCATTGACAGAAAATTCCTTCAATAAGAAAAATTATATAAATTAAAAAACGCATAACATCAGTCTGTAGAAGTTTAGTAAAGGTAATCGGGTCAACACTAAAATTGACACAGAACCTAAGATGTCATTTGTGTTTAAGGAAGAAATTTTTTTAGTAACTTTTTTGTAAAGTACCTGCACTTTTTTATGAGCATTAGTTTAAATTAAATGTTCCATTCGAAAATAATAAGGTTACATTTGTATATACAATTGTTCACATATTATTCATAATAATAATAACTGTAAAAAACAGATGAAAACGAATTTTAAAAACAGTCTTCGGAATATAAAATTCCTTTGTAATGTAAATTTATAAACTTTGGTAGAAATTCTATTCTTTCTTCATTATAAAGTGCCAAAAATAACATTTTTGTAATATTCAAATTTATCTTATTCAAACAGAATATAAATATGCGTCTAGTTTTGTTTTGGCATTTGGTGGTGACGTAAAGGGGGAAAACCAAGCAATAGAGAATCTTCCAAAAACAGCTTGTATTGATTTCCATCTACTATTACGCACCCAACGAGCCTCTTCCTTTTTTAATTGTTCTATACCCTAAAATTTGGAAAGAAAAATTATATAGTCTTGACTTAATCCATAAAGGAAATAGATGATTGCAGAATTTGAATTTCTTATATTCAAATAAAAAAAAAATCTTTTGAATAGAAGTACATTCTTAATGATTTATTGTCTTAATTGGCAAACAAATACAGCACACCAAAACTGGTACATGAAAACTTGGGAAAAATCAAATAAAAGTTTGATCTGAAGTTTTTAGTGAAGCTAAATCCATTTCTGAAGTTAGTTATTTTAACATCGACCCCAAAAACGTACCATGATTTATTTCGTTCCATAACAATATTCAAAGAATGCTCATGTGAAATATTTAAACGTTCCTACCAGTTAGTGTTAAAGAGTGTGCTTCTATGAAAATCAATTTATGAAGAAAAATTCTCTGAGATAATTTACATGCTGTAACATTGGTATGTGAAATTTTTTTAAAAATGAACTGCTTACTGTTTCATCATTCCAAATAGCTTGTAGCTGGGTTCCTAACATTACAGCTGTAAAGATCGCAAAAAGAAGAGCTTCAAATGTTAGAAATAATAACAGAACAACTGTAGCAGGTGGACTAAAAGTTGTACAGTCTCGCCATTCTTGCCTCACACAAGTGGTAAATTGTTGAATACACAAAAATAATGATTGCAAAGAAATTCCAGCAATATAAAACTATAATTTAAAAATAAAAGAATTACATAATACAAATTTTAAAAACTAGTATGAAAATTGTATGTGATGTTTTATGTGTACTCACAGTAAATAGAACAAAATATTTTTGATTATTTTCACCTACACAGTTGTTAACCCAAGGACAATGATGATCCATTTTTCGAATACACCTTTGGCATACAGAACAGTGATGTGCTCTATCAGGTTTTATAGAACAACATTTAGGGCATTTAAAGATCACTTGACCTTCCCGAAATCCCATTTGCTGTATCATTTCTTTTGTTGCATTTCCTTTTGGTACTGCACCCTGATCAATAAAAATATATATTTTAATTTTAATAAAAGTTTTACACGGGGCATCTAGCAGCTCTATAAAATGTTAAAAGAAAAAATTCTAATTTATTAAGATTAAAATTTACTTACTGGATCTGTAAACATTGTTCTTAAGTGAGAAGTAAATGCAAGAAATGCTAATGTCTGAAATATTGCCATGTTCAGACTAGAATAAAACGTATTGATTGTAGGGATAAGAATTACAGCTACAACAACAAATTCGGCATAAATTATTAACAGCCATGTCAAAACAGCACAGATAATCCCACATATATCCTGAGAACAAAAATTAATTCAATGACTGAGAAAATTCTAACTTGATTTATAGAAATATACTTCTCAATTTGTTATACCTTAATGCACCAAAGCTTCCCACCGCAACAACGATTATGGATATCCTTTTCTCTGTGAAAAGGTGTATATTCATAATCCATTGTGCCAAAAGATTGTTCATAGGGTTTCTTGAATTTATAACTTAAATATATTTGCTAACAGCAAACCTTTCATTGCCAATGCAAAGGCTCTTAAACCTCAATCTATAACAAGTACATAATCAACAAATAAGTTTTGTTACTAGTAAAAAGAGGTAAGTAGATGATCTAGAATGATTCTATTACTTTTTAATAATACATATAGTAAATAAGAATGTTTCGCATCAGAAAACAATCGTCAACTTCAACACCAACCTGACCAACCTCTAACAATTTCTAACCTATAATACATTCAAAATTCATCATTTGTTTACTCACCTTTCACAACTCTCAAAGTGCTGAAACTTCGCTTCAATAGTATGAACTGTATAAAGAGCCTTCGTAATCGACGATAAGTACTCCATTATTTTTCATTCGGGACGTACCCTTCGCCTAACAATAGGCGACAAGCACAACGGCGGAATCGCAGAAGGCATCAACGAATCAGCTGTTCATGTTGGCCTTTCGGCTAAACATTATATTCTCATCTTAATACCTATATATAGACGAAAACGCATGTGCTTGTAAATTTCTTATTTTTCCTTCCTCGGTAGTCGGTACAGTAATAAGTATTCTATCCGTTTTGGTCCTCTAGAGCCCGCGCTAAAGGTCGAATACCGAATACCGAAGGCCGTTGCGTCGAAAATATTTTTTTTTCTTTTGACACTTGTTTCGGTCTATGCTTTTCTACAGCCATATTCCACCTTACGGTAGCAGAAGCGCTAATGAAAAGTTTAATAGTGGATATAAGTATATAGTGCAGGCAGCTTTCGAACAGGAATGAGAAAACACAAGATTGATAATTTTTCAAGTTAATTGATTATATTATTTTTTACAATCGAAAAATGCTTCCAATCTATTTGATCAGTGATAAAAACCTTTGAAGTTACAAATCTGTTATCAAAGATAGGAAGTTTCAATTTTTCTAGGTTAATTATTGTTTTTATTGCTACAACTCACTGCATGATTTTTTTTAAATGTTTAAGTATTTCATAATTAAGGATGAACGTTAATAAACTACAAATTGCATTTTTTTGTTAAAAATTATTTTTTAACTTATTATCATTTCAAAATATATATAATTTTTTAAAATGTATCTAATCTATATTTCAGCAATGATATTGTTCATAAAAGTGATCAAAACGATTTCAAAAGTCAACTAGACTAAATTTTACTTTTGTTTTAAAAAAATGCATAGACTAAACTGTTATGAATGAAATCAAGATTTTAATATCAAGTTTACCACGGTAGCTAAAGGCATGGAATTCTAACCAGTAAAAAAAAGGATCATAAAATGTCCTTTCGGCTTCGTTTGGCTCGCACTCGACCTGCCATTAGACTACTACAGGGTATTGCGTTAAAATTTTGGGCTTTGTCTGGAGCTTATCTTTTGTTATGCTTCCTACTCTACTGGTTATATGGTAGTGTTTTTGCATTTTTTCTACTATGTTTTGCAACTCTAGGTTAGTAACTTACTTTCATATACCTTTAATCATTATGAAAATATTAGTTTAATTCAAAATTTTATTATTTCATAGGAGTACTTTATAATACTGAAGATCGTCTTTTATATTATCCATGTTTGCCTTCTAATTCCAGAATTTATATCCCTCCTCCTTCTTTACATAATTTACCATACCAAAGTATCTATACAAAATCTATTGATGGAACTACACTTCATATGTACTTTATCCCTCAACCTGAAGATATAATAAAAAAAGCGCCAACTCTATTATTTCTCCATGGAAATGCAGGAAATATAGGACATAGGTAAACTATCAATTTGTATATAAATTGATAATCAAAATATTGAAAATTATAATATATTATAAGATATTTTTCTTTATTTTCAGACTAGAAAATGCTAAAGGTTTATATAATAATATTCATTGTAATATACTTATGATAGAATATAGAGGGTATGGACTGTCACAAGGTTCTCCATCAGAAGAAGGCCTGTACATGGATGCACGAGCAGGGATAGAATATCTTTATTCTAGAAATGATATAAATACAAATGAGATTATCGTTTATGGCCGATCATTAGGTAGTACGAGGAGATAGTAATATTATATTCAATATTGTGTCAGTGAAGATATTTCATTGATTTTAGGTGGAGCTGTTGCTATTGATATAGCGATAAGAGAAGAAATATCTCAACGAATTTGGTGCCTTATTGTCGAAAATACTTTTACTAGTATACCAGACATGGCAACAATCCTAATTAAATCTAAAATATTACAATATCTTCCACTATTTTGTTATAAAAATAAGGTAAAAATATGGAATATTATATATAGTTACAAAGTAATCAAAGTATGACCTAAATTTATAATATGCTTAGTACTTATCATCACACAAAGTTCGGTCATTGACTGTACCCACACTTTTCATTTCTGGGAGGCAAGACAAGCTGGTTCCACCTAAAATGATGGATGAACTTTTTGAAGCTTGTGTCAGTTCATTTAAAAGAAAAATTCAAATACTTGATGGCACACACAATGAAACTTGGAACAAATCTGGATATTACCAACAAATATGTGTATTTATTGAAGAAATTAGGAGAAATCCTCCTGTACAAATGTCATCCAATTCATGGAATATTGAAGAGGTTTAAATTAGTTCCGAAATAAAATTTCAAATCTAAACAATAAATGAATTAAATCTTAAAATTTTGCTAAGAAAAGATATAGTACATTTCGATACTAGTGCGATAAAGTAAACCTTTGCGTACGCGTGAAGCGAGTGTGAAAAGGTCACACGTGGGTGAAATCTATTTCTCGCTCATGTATCGAACCGTATTCTGTGTCACCACGTGTGAGAAGCTCAATTTAACTCATGCGTAATTTTTCCCGTGTGCGATAAATGTAGCTTCTCACACGGAGTGTCATAAAAACATTTTTTAACATTAATATAGGATAAGAAATCTAACTTGCACTTTATAAATCTGTAAAAGCTTTTACATTGATATATTTCTAAATTTTAAGTTGCAATTGTTCTATTTTCATATTAATGTCATTAAAAATGATTACATGTAAATATGAAAAGTTATGATTAACTTGTTTTGTAACCAAGTGAGCTCTTGTAATGATGTGTACATAATATGTATAACTGTGATATTTTTTCTTAGCAAAATTTATAAATAAATATTGTACAATAAAATGCCTTACGAAAAGGCAATCTTATAGTTTCAATGTAGATTTATAAAAAGACAGTGATTACGTCCAAAGTTCTAATTTAATACCTTAATAAAAATCCTCTTTGAGGTCAATGTAAACTAGTGCGCAATGTCAAATAATATGTAGAGTGTATATTTATACACACATAAAACCACTGTGATTTAGTTAGCACAATTTAAAAAGAAAAATAATTGTAAGAATTTCTTCCAAGAATTTCAAAACATGGTTTTTGTACTTCACTTTTATACGACTGAACATTCAAATTCACTTAACTGAATCTACAAATAATACTGTACTTTAGAATCTTCTTTTGATATAATTTACTTTTAACTTCTAAACATATTTATTTTTAGTTCAATCTTACTCAATTTATTCAATAATTGTAAAATTGCAGAAAATCTGAAAAACTCAATTGTATACTTTATGAATAGTTTTAACATGCAGTGTATGTTTATACAAACTGTATCTTAACTTTGTTAAATAATTATTTGATTATAATGAAGTCATGCATGGCATGCTACTTATATTTTCTAATAAAAATTTCAGATATGACTTGAGTCTTCTAATGACTCAATCTAGATTAGATATCGAAAGTCGATTTTTTACAATAAAGTCCATATACAAAGATGAAAAAATGGTTTTCTTATTAATAATACAAATAAATTTCATTTAAAACCTATTTTCTATTAAAATATTATCATAAATATTTAAAGTATTTAAAATCTACGATTCACTCTGGTACGTCTTAAAGCTACTCTTTTTGCAAACACAAGTCCCACTATAACTAAGACTAAAAGGATAATCACAGCTGTTACAAGAACTACAAGCATACCATTACTTGTATGCAAAGTAATTGGATTATTTCTGCTTAATACTTCTAATGTTTCTGCAGTCATTTTTGAAGAATGTGTTTGTGCATAATTACATAAAACTTGCTCTTTCCACTTATACCAATGAACCATTCTTCTTCCTTTTAAATTTTGAGGCGTCTTACATCTACAAAAATAAAATATTTTTATGCAAACTAATTTTGATTTTGAAAAATCTAATAGGAAATAAGTTATTGTATCAGTTGATGTATATCTGTAATTATTTATATATTCTAATCAATGGCAGTTAGGCACAGATCGGCATTCTGATACGGATAACACAAATTGAATTTTTATAT
>UELU01126375.1:0-18549 GCA_900490025.1 Megastigmus dorsalis
ACCAGACCGTAATATCTGTAAATGTTTACAAAAATTAATCTCAAAATAAAGAGCAGCTATTGTACTTATTTATTACAATATAGAAAATGGTCTTGTAATATAAAATTGTAAAAAATTATTGAGGCTTTATCCGTGCAATGTTACATAGTTTTTTTATCTTTTATTAAAAGGAATTATTAATTGTAAAATATATATTTAATATTTACAGGTGGACATGCAGAAGGTAAAACTAGATGTCATCAAGCCCTGGATCACAACAAAAATAACCCAGATCCTGGGTATAGAAGATGATGTCGTAGTAGAGTTTGTTATTAATCAGCTGGAAGAAAAGGTAAGGAAATAAAATTCAGTTATTACGGGATACGTTGTGGTATCCGCTAACATTAGTTTCATCTATGTTGGTACCAATATCATTGGTAAAAATAATTTACGTTCACTCAGCTTTTTCCCCTCATCATACTACTTTGTTAAATACCTGTTATTTCAGCTCACAATGCCTAGTTCAACTAGCATTTCTTAGCAAGAAAAATTTGTGCAATTTGCCATAGATTCATAGAATCAATATGAAATAAAAAGCAGGAAAACGTGCACTGGTAAATTTGCCTCATTTTTCTTATGTTGCTCACAGAACCATAAGAAACTTTTCAGAAGATGTTATTTTCGCTTTAATCTTCTAATTTGTTTTTATCTCACTCACAATATAACTAATTTATGTTATTTTTTCTAACACACAAAACAATGTTTTCAATTATTAAATACTCGTTAAGTTTAAAGAATAAAATACTTTGGATCTAGAAATCAAATTCTACTACACTCGAATGCTACACATTGAATGCTAAAATCAAATTCTGCAACACTTTCAAAACCTTCCATGAATTATGTTTATATTATATTATAATTTATAAAATTAGATCATTGCAGTGGTAAGTAAAACTAGTGCTAATCAACTTGACTTTCATCATGTTTATCTACCTTTAAAAAGTACATTAAAAATTTTCAGACATCAATCTAGATTGCTAAAGTGAATCATCGCTTAGATAAAAAAAAAAGAAAAGATCATTGGTTTACGCTTAAAATTTTGAACGTTTGAATTTTATGTTTAAACCCTTTTTACTTTTTTGTTTCTACTTTGACTTTAAATACATGAAAAACTGTATGTCGCGTTTTGTAGTTATATGCACAGAGATAATAAAGAATAATATGAAAAGACAAGTGATCCCGTCAAACATTGACACTTCACGTCAGCAAAATCTTATCTCATGTCTTTGAATTCCCCGTTAGTATAAGTAGGGACCATTGGTGGCCGTTGGCTCTCGACCCTTTTGTCCAAATGGCATTCGGATGTGCACTTCTCTACATCCGATTGGCCGCCTTTCTATCGGCCTTCAGCAATTCGTGCCGACGATTCACCTCCGTCAAGCTGCTAGAGCATCGACTCGTCGCCATGCTCGCGATTCCAGCCGTTATCTGCTCTCCGTCGCCCAGCGTCACCTTCGAACGCGATTCGCGTTGCTGCCGCAGTCGCAGCATCATCGTCGTCATCGTCGTCATCGTCGTCATCGTCGTCATCGTCGTCATCGTCGTCATCATGATCATCATCATCAATAGCAGCAGCAGCACCAGCACCAGCAGCAGCAACAGCAACAGCACCGTCAGCTGCCTCAGCACCGCAACCATCAGCGGCAGCAGCCGCAGTCTCGAGCGAGGCAGCCTCAGCCTTAGTCCAGCTCTACTGCTGGGCCTCCACAGCCCAGTCGCGGCCGCCGAGTCACATCATCATCAGCAGGAGCAGCAGCAGCAGCAGCAGCAGCAGAAGCCGCCTCGGCGCGGAGCTGCTGAACCGCTGGCAGCAGCGACGGAGAGCCGAGAGCCCGGCTGATCGGGGCCTCAGTCCGGAGTCTGGCAGCAGTCACGGATTAGAGTCAGCGCGGTGGTTAGACGTCGGTGCATCTCGTGAGACACGCACGCACGCACTCGAGAGTCAGTCAGCCGTGCAGCTGCTCGTTACCCGGGGGAACACACACAGAGAGAGAGAAAGAGACTGTCGCGGCTTAGGCTGCTTCGTTCGGGCCGTTGGCCAAGCGCGGGCCAAAGACCGATGGAAACCCACTTTCCGTATCAGGAGGTACTGTCAAACTTTGCGTGATTTTTGGCTCCCGAACGACACTGAGCGTTCACTTACTTATTTAGGACCGATGATCGATGGAGACGCCGGGACTCGACTTCGGACTCATAATATATCATTTATGTCAACTTCTCTTCTCTTCGCATCCTTTTTTTCTTCTTTTTTTTTCTTTCTTTCTTTCTCTTTCTTTCTTTGCTCTATACTACTAATACCTTGGTTTCAGAGTGAGATGGGGCGCGAGTGTAGCTTGCGCTTCTCTCATTGCCCAACAATTCAACATTTAATGTCGCAGTGATTAAGGTGACGATTAACGCGGTGACGGGACTAGCACCGCCGACACTTTTGCCTTATTCACTGCCGGAACATTTTTATAGCGAACGTTATTGTGTTTTATTTTTTTAACAGGTTTCACAGTAAGTTATGTTCTCCATAACTATTTATTGGTAAGATGTTTATGAAAGAGAATCTGCTTTTTCGAGGGGGAAAAGCAGTTAACGATATAAAATTAGACTATACGTAATATTAGATTATTTGTTCTATTGCCATTATACTTAATGTCTAAGGCTATATAAATGATGCAGTAGGTGAATTAATTGCATGCAAAACTTGTACCACTGTATATTTTAATTATCGAAACTGTCATGTGATCGTCTTGTACAAATATCCTTTCAAACCTGTTTTACAGTTTCCCGACCCTCGAAAAATGCAGATAAATTTGACGGGCTTCTTAAACGGGAGAAATGCTCGCTCCTTTATGGGAGAGCTGTGGGACTTGCTAGTCTCGGCCCAAGACAATGATACGGGCATTCCAGAAGCTTTTCTACAGCAAAAGAAAGACCAAATAAAAAAGAGATTGGTAAGCATATTTTTGAATTTTTTTAGTCTGCTTTCCGCTGCGTGTATTATAATTTCATTTTTCTAAAATATATACACTAAAAAGAAAAATTATCTGATTTTGAAAAAATATTTATTTAAGTACTTACTCCTATTCGAGCCATTTATTCAAACCAAGTAAACATCTATTTGATTTTAAAAATTATTGCAGCTAAGCAAGGCCTGATATTAACGAAATATTTACTTATTTTGTACAAATGATTTGTAAAAAATAATGCAGATAAATATTTAATCTAAATCAGAAATTTTATTCTGTACGCCAATCTTACAATCGGCATGTAACCTTACTTTTGACGTAATGAACTTTAATCAAACAAAATAAACGACGTGATTTGTATGTTGTTTACCGACCAAGTAGGTATGCACTTTATACAAAACAAAAGACTAGCAATTTATTAACATTCAACAAAATGTCCGTTGATCATATTATCGCGGCGTTTAAATAAACTTTGACTTTACCCTAGAAAGTGAGAAAAGTATTTCTTACTTTTATGATCACCAAGTATTGGTTTATGAAACTTAATTTTTAAAAACAGGAGGAGCAAGAAAAACTCCAAGCATCCTTAAACGAAAAGGAAAAGGAAAGGGAGAAAGAAAAGGAGAAAGAGAAGGAGAAAGATAATAAGGATAATAATGACACCGACAATAAAGTGAAAAAAGAAGAAAAAGAGCGTGCCTCCTCAAAAGAACGACGACGGGAACGTAGTAGGGATCGCGATAGAGACAGGTTAGTAATTTAAAAGAAAATTTTTATTCTAATAGTTATTATTGAGGACTATTTTTTTTCTCAGTCTTACTGTATATTTAACCTAAAACCGATATCTATCTGTTTGTCTTAATTATTTTATCTAAGATCAAATTTATAAATAATACGAAACCAATAAAAATATCTAAATATTTCATTGGAAAATAATTAAAATTAGTAAAATCATTTTACAAATAAATTATTTTATCATTTTAATAACTTTTTATCAATCTGGTATGATCTAGTATGCTCTTAAGTATGATTTTGAAAATTAAAGTCTCTTATACAGGGAAAATAATTTTATTTTTTTATTTTTTATAGAAAAAGAAGCAGATCTAGAGATCGACATAGAGATCGTGATCGATCTAGTCGCAAACGTAGATCCTCCTCAAGATCACCAAGCAAGGGTTCTACAAAGGACAGCAAAGAAATGACTGAAGTAAAAGTTGAACGGGAGGAATCTCCTCAACCTGAGAATGCCATTCCCGCTCTGCCATTGAAAACTAAACCGTAAGTTGCCAAATCAAATTCATGGGTAGTGTACTATCTTAGAAGTTTATTGTACAATATCCACGAATACAATATTATGAAAATTTATGCTACATGTAGAATCTGACAAGTTATTTTAAATATTTTATTCAACTCAAAAGTTCATTTTTTTCACTGTACAAACATTATAAGTATTATTTGTATTTTTTTGTGACATTCTGCACACGTTCTATAACTTGTGAAAAATTACAACTGCTTAAACTATTTTCGTTCTTTGGCTTGTTAAAAACAGAGAAGCCGCGGTTGCAATATCTCGGTTACAAGCGAAATTAATGAGTATCGCTGACGGCAAGAAGAAGAACAACCGCTCGCCATCGCCAGAACCTACAGTTATACCAGAGAGCAACAATAAGGTGGTGAAAAAGTCACGCTCCAAATCTCCCTCTGTACGCTCGAAGAAATCGCGCTCCAAGTCTCCATCCTTCAAGCACCGCTCGCGCTCACCCGTCTCCAAGTCACGACGCTCGCGCTCCAAGTCTCGATCCCGACGCTCCAGATCTAAGTCCAAATCCCGCCGCTCGAGATCGACCTCTAAGTCTACCCGTCGTTCCAGATCCAAGTCCAAGTCCCGCAGGTCTAGATCTAAGTCAAAGTCGCGCAGATCTCGCTCCAAATCCAAGTCCAGGCGGTCCAGATCCATTTCCAAATCCCGTCGATCCAGATCCAGATCCAAATCCAAGTCGAGGAGGTCGAAATCGCGATCGTTAGATCGCTCCAGATCTCGTAGATCGACGTCAAGATCGTCCAAGCTGGGAAAACGCCTGTCGCGCTCCATCTCGCGTTCGCGTACCAAGAAGTCGCGTTCCAAGAGCGAGGACAGAAGCAAATCGAGGAAGTCGAGATCCATCTCGAGCGACTCCAGGTCCTCCAAGTCTCGATCCAAGTCTCTGTCCAAGAGTCGCTCCAAGAGCAAATCTCGATCCAAGTCCGCGGAAAAGGCTAAGGCGGACGCCGAGACGAACAGGAAGGCGGCGAGCGTGAGCAGCGGCAGCAGCAGTAGCTCAGAGTCCGACGACGACAAGAGGGAGAAGGACAAGAACGATTTCGAGATCAGGAAGAAGAAGGACAGCGTACAGTCGAAGAGGTCGTACAGAAAGACCAACAAAGATGACAGCGCCAGTGACAGCGACTCGAGCAGGGAGAGAAAGTCAACGCTCAAGAGACGCAGCAGTCCTTCGCCGAGGAAGGACCGGGACCGTTCCAAGGACAGGGACAGATCACGCGATAGATCCCGCGACAGGCACAGAAGGTAATTTCACAAAATCTCATTTTTATTAATCAATGAATTGAACTCTTTAGCGCGATGCTTCAAACAGTATTTAAACCTTACAAGATTCTCTTTTATTTCAAGCAAAATCGTGAACTTCCTTAGGTAAATGATAATTCTAAGTAATGCATTTATCACGCCATTGTTGACTTTAATAATAATCATACCTGATCCGACAATGCTAATCATAGTAAATCGTTCTTGCTTGTTACTCGAATAATATATAAACTTGTTATAGGACACTTGCATTAGTTTTCTTTAGAGTGTTACTTACATTTGAGTGTAGTTTTCCACTATACACCAATACCAGTATCATTTGCTAACTTGAAAGAAACTCGAGAGATCTCGAAAATTTTAATCAAAATCATTTATCATGAATTATTATATAATTGTCGCAGAAGATCTTTAGATAGAGACCGGGATAGGAGACGTGATCGGGACAGAGACAGGGATCGTGATCGTCGGGATAGATACAGCGGCAGTCGCAGCATGAGACCACCGTCAGTTCGTAGAGCCCCCAGTAGGCGAAGGTATATTAAAACGAATTCTTTGAATTCATGATTAACTTAATTCAAAATTTCATGTCATTTTCGTACAATATTATTTATAGTTGCGTTTCATTTTTCGATTTCACTCTCGCTCAAATTCATTTTAATCTGCTTTACTGGCATCGAGCTGTTTTTTCAGAATACTTTTAGTATTTTATGATACTGTAACTTTCCAAGTTTATGGATTATTGATCAAGTCTGATAAAAAATAATTTTCCTTTTTCTGCCATCAAATACTCATTTTGAAAAACTAACCATGCTTTGACTGATTTAAACATCCATTCTGATTGCAACGAACAGAAAAGATGGTTAATTTTTCTGATTGCACGCAAGTTCATCCTACACGTTATTATTTAGCTTTTAGAAAAAAAAGCTCGGAACTAAAGGACCCTCGCTTACTCTATTCCACAGAAGTCCTCGCAGATCACCAGCGCGCTACCGACGTCGCTCACCGAGTCCGGGCGACCGCAGACGTCGCCGATCCCTGGACCGCCGGCGCCGCTCGTCGGAGCGTCGCTCCCGTCGCTCACTGGACCGAGACCGCGAGCGTGACCGAGACCGCGACGGCCGTCGGGACTCGCGGCGACGCTCGTCGGACCGGGACCGCTCGCGCTACAGGGACAGGTCGTCGTCGCACGATCGCTCCGCTCGCCGGGACAGGGACCGCTCACGCGATCGCCGCCGTCGCTCGCGCAGCAGCACCACCAAGGACGCACCGGCCTCGCGGGACAAGAGGCGCGCCGACTCCGAGGACAAGCCTGTGAAGAAGCCGACGATCCTGGACGTGCCGGTGCCGCCGGGCTCCAACATCCTCTCCATGCCCCCACAGACCGCTGCCCAGGTGGTCGTGGCCGCAGCCCAGGCAGCTGCTGGCCAGCTCCAGAGGAAGGACCTGAGGAACGGTAGGTCGAGGTCCAGCAGCGAGCACAGTAGCGACACCTCCTCCAGCGACGACGACGACGAGATCGCCAGGTGAGCATTCGCCGTTGGCCTCTGCTTTAGCCAGCTCGAGCTTTCGGAGGTTTTGGACCCAAGCTACAATTTAATCGCATGCGGGTGGCTGGGAAGGACTGGCGTGGTGGTGGCTCGGGCTCTCGAGACAAGATTTTCGATCGCTCTACTGGAGCGAGAGGCTTGCTTGCTCGCTTTCTTTCTTGCAAAATAAAATTGCTCTAATGCAGGTCTTTATTATGAATAACGAGCATTAGCTCTGTACGTGACATTCCTCTGAGTACCCGTCGAAAATCTTGTTGACTTGGCTGCTTACATTCAAAATAATAGACTGCGAAGATGGAATGAACCAAATCAAATTGCTAGCAAAATTTAAATTGCAGAAAATCGATAATTTGATTAGATTTGAACATCGGGTACTTGATTATACTATGCATTTAATTGATATTTTTATGACCTTCGAAGCAATTTTTTTCGGGCATTCTAAATTTTTCATAGACTTACGGGTGTGTGTCGGTCCAAGCCTTTCTAACTCTTTTTGTCAATGGATTTTTGGGTTGTGATCTCTAAATTCCACAAAGGTATTGTGTAGAAAGCCGAAAAATCTGAATTTTCGTTATAGAAATGAAACATGGGTAAAAAAAATTCTGACTATCAAAAATTCTAATAAAATATAGTAAAATTTTATTGTAATCTTTTTGATTTTTCATATTGTCTTTAATAGAGAAAAAAAATAAAAAATCGTTTTAAAAGTAACAACTCAAAATTCAACTTAAAATTTTTAATTTTTTTCAAAATTGGAGAAAAGATTACAATTGAAAATGCAAAATTTTTACAAAACTCATAAAGTAAAGAAGACTTTTTTTTGTTTTGTACCCAATTATGACGAAGGTCCATACATCTAAAAAGTAAGATTTAGCACATTTAAATGTACAAGTATTTCAAATAGTCTCTAGTATTTATGTACTATTTTATAGGTAAATATGACTCATTATCAATAATTTTGGGTATAATCAACTTATACTAAAAATAGTCACTCATAAAACTATAAGGAAATGTGAATGTCACACATTTATTGTTGCATTGTTTAGAATAATATAAAATCAGCTGCTAATTATTTTTGTAATGTATGCAAAAATATCATCTATAAAAATAATAACATACTAACAGACACTTCTATAATTTTAAGTATTCCTTTTAACACATATTTCATACCTTGTAAACAAATCAATTCATTCAGCTTTTTTACTATTTTCTTATCAATAAATAAATTAATTTATTAAAAACTTTGTAAATTCACAAAATTTTCAGAAATTAAATAAATTCTTAAATTTTTTAATATAATATATTACAGCTACATTATCGCTATTCACTGCATTATTGTATTAAGACTATCGTTCACTAAGCCGATCTAGTCTTCTGTGAGTTTATTCAGCTTAAAAACCATTATTTAAATATCACAGTCAATTTAACATCAGAACTACTAGACCATACATAGATTTAGATTGCATCGATGGAGAAAACATGAAATCGCATAAATTATGAAAATATATTTCAATAAACTTCATTTCATTAAGAACTTCTAAACTTATATAATTTTGAACTCTACTTTAACTTTATAAAATTTCTAATTGAAATATAATAGAAATATTTTCCTAAACTAATATTATAAAAAAGAAAGAACTCTAACCTAAAAATCGCAAGTTTGACTTTATTTTTAGGCTTTCGTGATATAAAATATTGTTCGACACTGGTGGGTAAGTTGATTTTTAGCGCATAGAACGTTTTTCGCCGGAGCAAAACGAGCCAATTTACCCACCAGTGTCAAAAAGTACTATTATGGAGTTAATGTACAAAGAATTAATTACAAAATATATTTTTGGCAAAATATAATAGTAAAGTCATGATTGATATAAACTATAACTATAAATAATTATTTAATCAAAATTAGTTAAAACATTTTTAATTGTGAATCAATACAATGATAAAAGTGTGACTCACATCTGCAAGCTTTGTTATACCAAGATTATAAGTATTTTTATAAATATTAATATTAAATTAAATGAGGTAATGTATATAAAATGATTATTAAAAATTATTTACCTATAAAATAAATAAATATCAAAATTTAGAAAGACCATCATTTTGAAAATAAAAACGTTTTCATCATGTTAATAACCCAAAAAAATATTTCTTTCTAACTGGGGATTTTCGAAATTTAGGTCCATAGGAAATATTGACCTTTGGCTAATTAAATGATACTTAAAAAATTATGCATTTTAAAATTAATATTTATATCGTAAAAATCTGATTTTTGGCCTTTCTATTACAATATTTCAAACTTTTAGACCACCTCAAATATTTTAGTGATATATAACAATATAAATTCTCTTTCCTTTTGATTCGCAAGTGGTTAAATTTTGTATCGGTTATTATAATAATATTGGACTAGCCAGTATACAATAAAATTTTTAAATTGTTCTTTTTGATCTTTACACTTCAATTTAACAATGTGGCTTGATCACTCATCTCGATTTTTAATTTGACAATTTTTGTGAGAGAGTATCATAAACTAAAATATTTATTTACAAATTATTTTTAAATATTAACTTAGAGATACATTACAAATGTTCTATAAAAATTGAAAATGTACTAAATTGAACACTTAAACAATTTAAATTTATTATTAGTAATCTTCAAAACATAGAAAAGGTCAAAAATAAGAATTTCAAAAATTAGAACACCAAAATTCGGATAGCCAAAATTTCGAAAGTTTTATTATAGCTTAAAATAATATTGGAAATCAGACTAATTTTAGTGCTTTATATTTTAATTTTCGAAATTTTAGTCTTCTAAATTTTGAAATTCACTTTTTGTTTGATTTTATACTTAAAAAATTGAGGAGCTGGGTATGAACATATTTTATACTGGGTCTATTTATAGCAACTGAAAAGATATTTATATTACAAATTACTCATATTTGTAATTTATACCGTCTTGCACCTCAATTTTCTATATTCGAATTTCCAAGATTCCCAAGAGGATATCTATTGAATGTTCAAAATTTAAAAATGTCTTAACATTCATTTGCTTTCTGTAATATTTCATAGCATTAAGTCTAAAGGTTTAACCACTAACTCTTACTAACTTAGAAATTCGATACTTTAAAGCAGTTTCAAAGTTGATGTTTTAATTTTCGATACTCTCTTTTTTGTTAAACTTAGTAGGGTCAATGAGGAACTTTCATTAATGAATATTTTCTTTTTTCTATTATTTATATTTTTAAATCTTTTACTGTATTAAAACAATTTTCAATAATATTAATTATTAGAAATGAATTAAACTCATATTCTAGTCATTCTCTAGAGTAATGATGCAATTAATCCCATACTTTTATTGCAATTAAAGCTTGTTTTTCAGGAATCAATTCTGTGTATTTAAATCTTGTAAATTTTGACTCAGTGTTAGGTTTAAAGGGTAAATTTATTATAATTTTGTTTATATTCAATTAATCATAATTTACTTGGGTGATAATAATTCTTTAATTCTTACAAGTATTCTTAACTCATGAAGTATATCATAAAAAAATATATATAAAAACTGCCGTGAAATGTCCAAAACATAAGACATTTTGATATTGGTTAAATAAATATAAGTTATTAAAACTTTCCTCATTGATTCAACTCAAGATATACTAAAAATGTCAAATTAAAAATCTGTTTTAATGTTTCGAATAGAAACGTGCTATTGCTGTACCATACAAATCATTTTAATACTATAGGGTAAGTGTAGCAAATAAGTTTATAAAAGAAGTAATTTTTTGTTTCTAGAAAACACAAGTAAGATTTTTTTTCTTAGAATAACATAAAATTACATTTAAAAAACAACTTTTTGGAATAAAAAAAAACATAATTGTTCTTATATGTTCATTAAGATAAAGAGTTCCACTTTAAACTCAAATAATTTTCTTTTGGTACAAACATTGTGTTTACTACAAAATACTATTCAGAAGCAAAATGACATTTCAAATAGTAGACTACGGCACGTGGATAAAAACTTGAACAGTCCAAAACTCGGGTAAATTGAGGGTGGCAAATACGAGATCTGGGCTGGTCAATTTTCCTCTAAAGTAGCGTATACTATTTTTCTTCATACCAGCACCGAAAATACACATTCTTTTCCGGACGTTGGAAGGGAATATGGAACACACCGGGCACAAAGTTCAACTTTTCATACCTATTTTCCGGGCGCAAAACACTAGATTTTCTCCTTTTTCCGATGCTGGCGTAAATAATTTGTTTTGTGCCCGAAGTGTTTTACACCCGCAAAAACCGGCACTTAAAGTTGAATTACGCTCCTGGTACGTTAATAAAATAGTATACGCTACAAGGGTACAAGGTGCTTCTCGTCCTCGTCTTTTTTGTCGTCCGAGCGAAGCCTCGCTAAAAAAATTTCGAATATTCGACTTGGGCGGGAATTACCTGTTTTGCGCCCTAATAGCGTAATGTACTATTTTTAATGCTTAGATAAACTTTTCGAAACTAATAAGTCATATTTTCAAACAATTCTTATTACACGATATTTCGGAACATCTTTTTACAATTCTTGCTGTTCTCTTATTCTTATGTTTCCTAACTAATCATTTTTAACTTGTATTAACACTCAAATTCTTACCCTCAAATCTGCTGGCCTTATGGATGAAAGAGAATACTTTTTGCATTAATTAATGACTTGATCATTTTTATTGATGTATAAGAAATACATAAATCTGTTGCACATTTTCTTTTGGTTTATTATTTGATTTTTAAATTCAGTAATAAGTGTTTTTGTTGCACATACAATTTAGTACTATTTTCTCATGATAAATATTTACGGCATGCAAACGCTGCCCTTGCAGAAAAGCACTTGAACAGAAGGTGATGCAAGAGAAGAAGGAGCGTGAACTCGCCGAAGAACAGAAGCGCAAGGAAAAGGAGAAGCTGGCCAAGGAAGAAGCACTGAAACGGGCTGCTGCCGATAAAGAAATCAAAAAGGCAGAAATTACAGTTCCGAAAAAAGCCGAACCCGTGATTTCGCCCAAGAAAATTCCTACTTCTGCTCTTCCTATTTCCAGACACAGAGTAATTATATTATTTAAATTTTATATTTTGACTTAATGCATGTTTTAAACACTTTCAACTTGCTTTAAATTATAAGTGTGGTAATACTACTTAAATTTTCTAATTTTATACATTCAATACATTCATTACTAAATTTTGTAACTTAACTTATACGCTTCAGATTAAATGCAATATAAGGTAGCACATGTAGTCGATTATGCAAACCTATTATTAATCTATTTGAAATACATTAGTTAATGTTATAAAAGTTTAAATTAATAGAAACAAAGTATATTATTTGTTTATGTGTTTATCTATTTATACTAAATGAATTTACTTTAAATTAAGTGTGTCATTAACTACTGAAATGTTCTCAGTCACCAATGTCTCTATCGTACATGCAGTTGAAAATTCAGACAATTGTTATTTATTTATTACCAGTAAAATTTGAACATACATTTTAATTTTTAACAATTTAAAAATATATTTATTTATATTTTATCTAAAATAAAGTTTTCATAACGAAATTATTACTTCTTTAATCATTTACATAATATATTTGCTAATGGTTTTAAAACATTTTTATTTTGCAGTTTTCGCGAAGTTTATCTCGTACTCCATCGCCCTTCAAAAAAACAGAGGATATCATTGCAGATAAACTTAAACAACAAACTGCTCTAAAGTAAGAATAATTATTATACAAAATTTTTATTCAAAACTACAAAAGTTTCAAAAATTAATAATGTAAATTAAACTATGTTTAGGGATGACAAAATAGTTTCGCCCAAAGTAAGTGAAGTGACTGTAGCAACAGCAGAAACATTCCCATTGAAAAAAGATGAGAAAGTTGTCAAGTCTACACTCAAACCCGTAATAGAAGAAAAGAAAAGCGGCACACAAAAATCTACGGAAGCCGTTGCATCAAAAAAATCTATGGAGAGCAGTAAAAAATCTAAAAGAGATAAGCGAGATGAATCATCTGACTCCAATGAAAGTGATGATGGTAAATAATAAAAAAATATTTTTCAATATTAAATTATTGGATACACACATTTTAAATCATTAATTCGATGTCTTAGATAAAAAGAAGTCCAGAAAGGTTGAAAAAACGAGAAAATCCAGAAAGACTTCTACAGATGAAGAAAAGACGGACAAGAGTAGAGCAGAATCGACTTCAGGATCTGAAGATGAAAAGAAAGCTTCAGATAAAAATAAGAAAAGAAGAGATTCCAGTCGATCAGGTACATGTTCGATTTATAACGCATTTTACAACATATTTAATTATTAATCATTCATTTCATTTATGTTATCAGCTTCTGCAGATATACGTTCAAAAGAGCGTTCAAAAGACAATAAAAAACGAGATGCTAGTGAAAGTGATTTGAAAAAACGAGGAAAAGATAAAGAAGATGACTCGAAGAAATCGAGACGATCTCGTAAAACTTCTTCTTCGCCAGATGACGAACAAAGATCCAAAAAATCGAATAAGGTCGATGAAGAGAAATCGAGGTCGAAAAAAGCGAAGAGAGATTCAAGTTCTGAAGATGAACCAAAGAAATCGCGTAAACGAAAAGATAGTTCTTCAGAAGAGGAACGGCCTCGACCGAAAAAATCGAAAAAGGAATCTACTAGTAGTGAGGATGAAGGAAAATCAAAGACGAAAAAATCCAAGCGAGATTCCAGTTCTGATGAGGAAGAAACAGAAAAAGAGAAAGAAGTTAGAAAAAAGAGGAAAAATGATGACAGCAGCGACGAAGAAAAAGTGAAAAAGAAACGAAAAAAGAAAACTAAGACTAGTACAAGCGAATCAGAGGTATTTAAAATAATTTATTTTTAGTTGAAATAGACAGTCACAATTTTATTTATACTTATTCTTTAAATAATTTTTTCAGGAAAGTGAAGTTGAAGAAAAAAAGAAGAAAAAAGATAAGAAACATAAGAAACACAAAAAACATAAGAAACACAGAAAACACAAGAAGAAAAAGGTAGCGGAATCTGAAGAGTCTGATGCAAGTGAAGGAAATACTGAGGAATTAGAAAAAAAACTTCGAGAAAAGGCACTTAAATCGATGAAAAAAGGACACAGTGTCGAACGAAGTGACTAAGGTTTACAAATATTAAATTGTAAAAAATTTAACTTGAATATGTAATTTACTCTAAACTTCTGTAAGTGTATTACAAAATACTTTGATATCTATTACTGAAAATGACAGATATACAAAGTTTAATGCTTTGTACAAACATTGTAGATCCATACATTAATTTTATGTTATAACAGTGTGGCTCGTGTGCGAATCATAAGGAATTTTTTTTTCTGTAATTACTCAAATACATGTATGAGTAAATGCTTTTACTTAGTAGTAATAAAAATAAACGTAGAGTTTATTTCTTCAATATTTAGTTTATTTATTCCTTCTCCAAGCAAACCCATATGCTCTCCTTTTTAAGAATTTGTTTTTGTATTCCTTCAAGTTTTAAAGTAAGAGCATTTTCTCCGTAATAATTAATAACTTGTATCTAACTTAAAATGTAACTTTGAGTTTTTCATTCTTGATAAAAATAAAAGTAATAAATAAGTTTCAAACAATATATGATCAGCATTTATTATAAAAATATGTAACATCTAACAAATTTTCTTGTATAAAAAAAATTAACAAAATTAAATTTAAATGTTTTTTTCAGTTACTATATGCTATAAAATATAGTGTGCAATATTTTAATCAAAATTATGTACTAAACATGCTGCATTTTTGGACTTTGTGCTAATTAAACAAGCCATTACTTAAGTATGTGGCCCTTTAAGGAAGTAAAATTTTTTTTATAAACAATACAAAACTATTAAAACTAATTGTACAAAAATTATAACTAAACAGTTAAAAAAGGTTGATACTTTTTTGAAAAAGAATTTATATATTTCTATTTATACATTATTTGTAATTATAATTTTTTTAACATATTTTCCCAATTGGGGGAACAAATAAGTGTGCTGTTAACTGGTCCAAGATTCACCAAATCGCCATTTTGTTTGTCACTGCTTATTTTTGCAGCTATTAAATCCTGAAAATTATTATATCTATTATAACTATCTATTAAATTAAATTGAATTTTTATTACGAAAATCTTTTATACCTGACGAAAACTGAGACTGGAACCAACGTCGATTATAAGATCATTATCACCTAATATCAGTTGTGCCTTGCCAGACCTTAAAATTTGTAGTTTACCAAGCATTCCTTCTTTTAAATTATTTAAAGTACAAAATTTATTCGATTTATCAGTCTCATTCTCTGCAGTAGGTTCAGGTGCTCGCTTTGATCTTGGATCATTTTGTTTATCATCGGCTTGAAGTCCTGGCAAGCAATCAGGTAACTAAAAACTCAATTATTGTTAAAAAATATTGAAAAAAATTTAGATTAAATATAAATAATTAAAAAACATTCACCTGCATTAAAATAAAGTTACTTGATTTATTTTCCATAACTTGAGGCACAGTAAGAGGTGTTTTTGTTTCTTTCACTTTTATTTGAGGTGCAATTGATTTTATTTTACCTTGTAGTTTGACTGAAAAACAATTTTGTTAATTATTTTTATATAATTTACAAATTTAAAATAAATTACCTTCTCCATTTTGCAATAATGCAGATTTTTCATCATCTTTCTTATCTATTTTAATCTTTTGATAGGGATTAGTTTTAAATAGTTTTCCTAAAAATTGAACAAATTCTATAGAAATTCTTTACATATAACTAATTATATTGGAAAATATATATGTACCTTCATCAAACATAGGTAATGAAATAGGTGTATTTTCCAAATCTTCATCTAGTCCATCATCTACAAAATCATCTCTCAACAATTCTTTCAACTTTTCAGCTTCTTCAGCTTTATCAATTTTTTGAGGTATTGATAACTTTGGCCTCTCAAGAGTTGCTGAAGTTTCTCTACCACTGCCAGAGCTTTCTCTATCTCTAAACGCTCCTCCACTCCCGCCATAGTGTCTTTTTGTAGATATATCAGCAAGACCTTGAGAAAAAATTCCTGTTGACTAAAATAAATGACCCAGATTACAGATAAATAATAAATAAAAAGTTTAAATTCAGACACTTCAATAGAAATCATTTAACTTAAAACAAAAATGGTATATAGGTTTCTTACTTCCTATATTTGTCAGTTACTTTCTTATAAATCAATAAACTCACCTGAACTAAATTACTAGCCCCTTTTCCTTTACTTCTATCTTTGCTTCTATCACCTTTTCCTTTATCCCGACCACGTCCTTTAGATTTTGGAGCAGGCTCATTTTTATTAGTAGAATTTAGATCTCTGGAGTAATTAAACAAAATATTAAGTAAATTAATTTACAGTTATGCCAAGCTCATTTGTGTGCAACAATTACATACTCCCTATTTTTAATTCTTTGAGCATTCAGATTTGGAGTATATATTTTCTTAGGTCTTTCAAGCTTGACATTTCCACCTAAAGTTAAATCTCTTGGTACTCGAAATGAAGGTAATCTGGTAGTAGTTGTAGTAGAAGTCTGAAGTCCTGGCTCTGTTTTGATAGTATTAATTAAATTAGGTACCAATGGAGATGATACAGATGATTCAGATGTTAAATCAGGTTCATCCTTGATTTTTAAGTTAGGGTCATAGTCAGGATGTGTGTTTGAGTCGTTTGAGGACATTGCTATTTTTCATTTGCTGAAAAATATTAGGTTTATTTATTTACGATTAAAATGTATATAATTTGTTAATATTCACAGTATATCAACGCAAATATTCGGATGTTATTTACTATAAATAATATTACAGTTATAATAGTAATATTATTTACTCACTGAAACTTTGAAGTTTCTTTCAAAATTTTACCACTATAAATTTTTTTTATTTATTTCACTTTGCTTCAAAAATCATTTTCGTATTTTGAGTAGGTTAACTAAACCTACAAACCAGCATGGCACCAGCAGACGAGGCGAATGAGCGTTACTGAGGTCACAAACTTCAAACTTGAGTCGAATGCCCTAGAGTGAGGAGAGCCGAGAGAATGCGCCGGTAAGTCAGTGACCGTCAGCTAATTTTATTGCAAGTATATATACTTATGTCTTATGTACTATTACTATATTACTGCAAGGCGCCAGTCCGCCACTTACCAATGGCCAATGGGCAATGGCTGCTGTAAATGTAATGTTAGCAAATGTTAACTGTGTTGTCCTCGTACTTCTTTATTCATCATATTATTTATAACTATAATATATAATGTACATACTTTACTACCGTAACCGCGTAAGTCGCGTTATCTCTGTCATTCTGATTACACTGATGGTAAACAGAAAGTTCACAGTTCTGCTGTTAATACTTATCAATTTATCAATTTAGACTTTAAATAGCAGGTTGGAAATTTTAGGTTTGTTAAATTAAAGAAAAACACGACTTTGTTATTAAATAGTTAATCAAATAAATACAAAAAAATATGTATTGCTAAAAATATGTGTTAAAGATTCAAGTTATAATTTTTTTAAAAAGTTTACAAATACATAATGATCTTTAATCTTACGTGTCATGTGACCTGATCGCTGACCTTAATCGGTCATTCATTTCATTAGACCAATTATGGCCACCAATTACCCTAATTATTAATGTCTTATTGAATCAATTTGTGCAATAATAATTATGCTATAGTTCTAATAATATATTTAAGTATAATATAAAACTGGAACGAGATATTTTAATTGTTAGACTGTTTTAGGTTTCAAAATTGAAGTATGTATAGGTATTTTGAAACTAATTAGATAAGACGATAAACTAATATTTTTATTTTTATTTTAAGTTTTTATAAGAGAAATGGGTAATAATTTTTAATAATCACTTATAAATGTTTATGTATAAAATAAAGTAAACATGAATTGTTAAAAAATATTTATTTTTTATTTGATTATGGATACTATTATTAATTGTTTTCTAATATTACTTTTGTTGTGTTAATGATGACAGATATTCATATACGAATGCCTTCAAAATATGGCTATTATCTACCATTTACATTAAAAATGTTCTTCCTATAAAAGTTAAGTTCTTTTATACTTTCTTTAATATCATCAAGTGCTCTATGATTCAATTCCTTTTCAGGCTTTGCACTATAAATTTCAGGTTTCCATCGCCTAAAAATTAACATACAATATTAGTTAAAATTGAAATTATTGTAACATAAAAGAGCTACAATAATGAATATAATGTGTACTTGACAACTTCTTTGATTGATGATACATCAATTATCCTGTAGTGCATGTATTCATTAGCTAGAGGTAAGTATTTACGTAAGAATAATCGATCCATGTAAACAGAATTTCCTGCCAGTGGACACTTTCCTTTTGG
>UELU01126377.1:0-37122 GCA_900490025.1 Megastigmus dorsalis
CCTCCCATCCCCTCCCCACCCCTTCCCTTACCTCGTCCTCGCGTATAGTCGTCGTACTCTCTTGCCGAGTCCTGCGGGACTTAAGCCGGAAGTGCTTATGCGTGCGCTGGATCTCTCGAAACCCAATGACTATCGGCCTTTCATTTATATTACACGTGTATCAAACGGCCTTTCGATTTTTTTTAAAGCTGCCTATATGTGCTTGTGTGTGTGCGCGCGCGCGCATATGTGTGTGTGTGTGTGTGTGTGTGTGTGTGTGTGTGTCTGTATGCGTGTACACTTTCAGGGTTAGATTTGAATTATAATGGACGGAAAATAAATCGATTCCTTAAGAGACGCGACATCGTCGATTCATTGCATAAGGCATCGAGTGTCTACATAGTAAAATACAATTACTTATGCCTCTTCTCTGTATATAATGTTACATACATGCATAACGCCTATAACTATACAATCCACACTCGTCTATGCATATATATCGCACTTGACGCGTAAAAACGGAGAATTTCATGAACATGTAACTTACTTACTTCTGAAAAAGTGCGATACAGATTTTGTATAGCCTGAGATGTGAAAAAACAAATTTGAAAATACCTACGACCATTTATCTCGAGCCAATCATTAGATGTATAATTTTTCGAAATAATGAGGTTTCCAAAGTGACGAGGTTGTTTCAGGAGCTCGTGTGTACAGTGCAGGCAAAGTTCGGCTCGGATGAAAAAAAAAAGGTAGGGGGTCTCTTGTATATGTACGGTGCGACAGTCCGATCGGCTGCGTAGTCTGCTCTGGTGGGGATAGAAAGTGAGAGAGAGAAAGAAAGAGAGAGGGGTAGGAAAACCTGCGCCCGAGTTCTCCCGCTTTGGACGCATGCCCGTGTTTACCCCTTCTTTCGGTGCGGCGGCCGCCCGTCTATAGCTCTCCCAAGCTTTGACTTTCGATGAGGATAGCGATGGGAAATATCGTTCCATTCATGTTGCACGCTGCGCAGCTCGTTTTCTCTTCTCTCGCCCTCCTCCCAAAATGCACAAATTAAATTATATCTGTGCGCGGTGCATTAAACTTCTGCACTGCCCGAAAATGTTGTCCTTTTTTTTCGTTTCGAATTAAAGATTTGACTTTTTACACGCTCTCGCGTGATTTTGCTTTTACGCGGGTGTATAGCAGCTTTTTACTGCTAAATGATAAATGTCGAGCTGTTGGTTAATGGTTTAAAAGAGATATTTATTAGAAATTTGTAACAGAGCTTACTTTTTTGTCGATGCCGCGTAAAACATTATGTAAATTGCGTGTATTGACTTTTTTATTTGATCTACGTACAAAATAGGATGACAAATTTCCGAATATAATTTACATATTTAATATATAATATTTTTGAAAAGAATCATATATATATAAACAAATTTAAGAAATAAGAATTTCACCAAAAATGTTTAAAATATCTAGTTATTATTCATAAGATTGATAAAAATATGTTATTAGCTTATTATTAGGCTGAATTTTTACTATAAAATAATATATTTTACTGATAACTATTGATTAAATGATAATTAACAAATTTTATGAAAACCTATCAGTGTTAGTAATAATCAATTTAAAGGTATTGGTATTTTACACTAAAACTGAGTAATATTATTATTCTTCAAAAACAGAATAATAATTATTCTTCAATTCAATATTGATTCACAGAATATGTAGCGATATAATTGTTTAAAATTTTAATTGCAATGATAAGAAAGTTAATAATATATTTACATGGAACTCTTCCATCTAAGCATTTATAATGTAACCTAGAATGCTGCTTAGAAATCATAGTATCAGTTATTCCCACGGAAAAAGGGGTGAATAAATAAAAGGGTTAATTTATGGCATGAATCTATTCAACATTGTATTACTATGAATACTCAATTTTTGTATAATATATTGCTTTACACAGAACTTTCTCGCATATTGGTAACAAATATATTTTTTTATAAAAATTTATGCAACTTACATAATTAATAATAAATTACAATAGGTTCAGGTAAACTTATTCAATACTCCCTAAGTATCCCTAAAATAAATTATGATAAAGTTTCGAATCAATCTTACCTCTTGGAATAATCTGAATCAAAGCCGTTCTGTAGGCATAGCCCAAATAGAATGAAAGTTTCATAAACTGCACAGAGATGCAGGCCGATCGATGAGCGCCTCACTCCTGCGTGGCCAGACAAATTTCATCGGCAGCTCGGAATCGCGTCAAAACGTCGAAATATCCCCCGTTGAGCAGAGAAGTCCTTGCCTCGTATATCTGAAGCCCCCTCTAAATACACGAAACTAATCTTGCGCATCCCAGTAAAGAGAAATTATGTACGGAGAGATATAGAGCCGCAGCGACATATGCATGCATCGAGGGTCTTTGGACGTCGTCGTTGTCCGGCGCGTGCTCCGAGCTGCGAGCTGCACACCCTCTTTTCCGATCACATCCCGTTGAAGTCACCGATACTTCCAATACCGCGGCCCACTGCTCTCGCGCTCTCCCCGTCTCTCTCTCTCTCTCTCTCTCTCTCTCTCTCTCTCTCTCTCTCTGCCGTCGGACATCGCGCGCAGCATCCCCCGATCAGCGCCAGTCGGCAGCGCGTCATCACAGTCCCCCCGGGGAGTACGTGCAGCACACGCAGAGCGAGCGTGAGAGGAGAGGAGAGGAGAGAGCGGGGTACTGTAGAAGCCAGGAGAGTGGGGGGACCGAGCGAGCGATAGCGAGCGAGAGAGAGAGAGAGAGAGAGAGAGAGAGAGAGAGGGTGGGTGACAGGGTGGGGGATGCCACCCCCGCGTCGCGCGCGCGCTCTCGAGAGCCCCGCTCGGCGCGCAGCCCCGCAGATTCGGCGAGAGGCCGCTTGGAGGCGCCACGACACGGCCGAGCCTCGGCGCTCTCCCTTCGAGTTGCTCGAGCCGCGCTGGTGAATTATCGTCCTCGCAGCTTCGGGTAATTCGGCTGCTAGAGCCGCGTATCACCTCTGGCGCCCCTGTAACCGAGGTGTCGAGGAGGCCGAGTTCGCGGCGAGGAGTCGGAGTCCACTCGAGCCGGGCAGGTTGTTGGGACTCGAGGCCAGCTAGAGGGACAAGTGCGAGCCGCGCGGCGGACAATAGATTTGCCGCCGGGGTGGAAAGTGCGTAAAGCACCGAGGGATGACTAGAGCCGAGGGCTGCGAGCGAGAGCCGAGTTCTCGAGTTTAGTCTCGGTCAGAACGCAGGCCTAGCAGGAAGCCCGAGGCGCGCACGCACGTCTCCCGCTCGCCTGCTGCACGCACATTACCACGCACTCGGCAGAAGCATTTCTACATCTATACAGTATATTTACACATACATGTAGATACATATACATTTAAATATATATATATATATATACATATACAAGTACTCGTTCATATATACATATATATATATATATACATAGAGATACGGTGGAGTGCAAACATCGACGAGAGGAGAAGGAGAGGATAAGAGGAACGAAGCAATAATAGTTTGACAGAAGACAGTTGCGGGTGTAGAGAGACGTCAGTGACGAACGAGTTCATTATCCGAGTCCTGGACGTTCCGGAGGGAAAGGATCGACAACAGTCAGTACGTAGACAACACACTGAATTGTCATCCCAGCTCCAACCAAAAAACCGCACACAGACACAACATATATATATATATAACCTACGCTCTTAGATTCCCTGCTACAATACACGAGAGAGATTATAAGAAGCGAGTGAATGACACAGTGCCGCGACTATATACACTGCTCCGCGAAGGATTAAACCTTGAACGCGTTCAAGCACCAGGGATAGAGAGGCAGTGAGAGGGAGATAGAGCGAGAGAGCGAGAGCGAGGGGGGCTATTTTAACCAGTGAATGTGTTTTTCTGTGTGACAACTTTAAAAGCGAATGTAAAATATTTTATTTTTCCTCGCGGCTTGTACGTACACTTTTTGTATATAATACCGTATAAAATCTTACGCGACAGAGAGAGAAATAGAGAGAGAAAGAGAGAGAAATATACAGTTGAAGGTTTACTTCTTACTGCTCGTACACAGTCGGATATGATTTATTTTTTTCCGCTTGTTATTGTGCTGTTTATTGTGACTGCGGAATCGGAACAATATTATTTCCAGTTTATCATGTGCAATTTTTACCGGGGATTTTATCTTTCTAATTTTTCTCATGCGTTGACGCGTGTACGAGGCTCAGTGCGTAATGACAGTCTGTTTACATTGATGCATTGTTATAAAATCTTCGAAATTTTCCAGTACGTGATATTAAAATCTAACCTAAACAAATAAGATAAATCAACTTCTTGTATACTTACATCGTGTTTTTCATATTTACTTGTGGGTAGAAAATTAGATTGAATGCCAATAAATGTAGAAAAAAATCATTCAATTTTCACAACAAAACATTACTCGAAAAGTTTACTCGTATAGAAATTCTCCGCACGCAGAATTTGAATAAATTTGCCGAAAAAATAAAAATATTTCATAAGCTGTGTACGACGGTAAGAAATGTTCAAAGAAGGAGAGACGAGCCGAGACTGCCGCATGCTCATTGCGCAATTAAAGCAAGTGGTCATTAAAAGTGAGGCGGTTCCGTGGCGGTGACCGCGAGCGGGAACAAAAAGAAATCTGTCGGCGGCGCGAAAGGAAGGCGAGTGATGCATGCGTCGAAAAATTGGTAAAAGACCCACAGGGCACAGTGGCTCGGCCGCCAAATGAAAGAATTAGAGAGACGTACAGAGCGAAGAAGCAGCGGCAGCAGCAGCAGCAACAGCAGCTGCTTACACGCTCGGTTTTGCTCATGTAGCTCACGTTTACACGCAGCACACGCTCGTAGCAGAAGGAGCGACAGCAGCAGCAGCAGCAGCGTCTTCTTCGGTCGCGCGCTCTCTGACACGCGCATTATTACAAGAGAGAGAGAGAGAGAGAGAGTCTGAGCGATCGTTCGGACATTTCAGGTAGATCGCTTGCGCGCGCGCGCGCGCGGAGCCCCGCCGATGATTTTATCGGCTTCCGTGACTCGAATCCCCGAATCGCGGATGAATCACGTATGCAACAGTGTCACTAGTGGTAGCCGACTAAATTCACCTGGAAATCGGAACGATCAAAGGGATGCCACGGATAATGTGTGTATAACAAACGTGTAGCGGTGAGCTGACCGACTCGCTCGTATGTATATCGGACTTTTTTTGTAAAATCAATTCTCGGCTGATGACTACAAACTGCTACTTTCGTGCAACCTCTCTCTATATTTGTGTGTGACACTTTTTCTTAATGAGTTCACCGGATTATTATATATCGTATAATATATAAATTATTGGAAAATCTTCGAGGGCTGGATAAGTAGGAATGAGCGTTAGTTTCTTTTTTTCTTTTGCTGATGTCGAGAGAATGTCGCACTTTGCGAGTTTGTCAGGACGCGTGTTTACTGCCCCGAGTGCAAGATTCAAAGTCGAAACACGGTTGACGGTTACGTGACCATAGCTCGGATTCTTGATTGTCTCGTACTACGACTGGATACTCTAGCGTTTATCTCGTGTCGCGCGGAGAGGAGCGAGTGAGAGAGAGAGAGAAAGAGAGAGGGGGGGGGGGTGTCGGTCAACCAACTTCTCTCGTTCTCTAGTCGCATAAAGAGGCGAGAACCTTTATACCGATAACACAGAGATGCGATAACGAGGCATCATCGAAAGACTAAGAATTTGCTCGGAACGCTAAAGTAAACGACCTACTTCTGTATAAATTATCTCTGCTAATTGATACTATATAATACCGATTGATTGTGGTTGTTTGCTATGCGGTGTTATTGTTATTGTAAATGTAGAATTCAATTCAATTACACAGTAATTATTGTTTAATCAATTAAATTCACTTTAAGAAGTAGTATGTGACATTGATTTTTTTTTACAATTAAAAGATTTTAGCCCTTTGTATAATGTTCCATATGAGTTTACCAATTTAAAGTAATATTTTTTTGGATTTTGTTAAAAACCATATTCTTGAGCTCGATCAAATAAAATGGAGCAAAATATTAGAAATGAAAATAAAAAACTCGAAAGTCTTGGAATAAATTATCTTGGCAACTTATACAATTCAGTGTTAATTCAGAAAATTTTGACAGTTCAGTATTTTGATAAACTGATGCAATTAAATCGTCATTTATAATTACACAATGATTCCTCCTCATTACATGAGCCATACAGCTTGTCTCCTGCAGTAGACTTTATCTCTCGAACAATTAAAGAGAGAGAGAGAAAAAAGCAGTTGCATCTGACAAGAAAGTCAGCGGTTCAGTGAGAGAGACAAGAGAAGCCTCCAATGAATCTTGGCGACTCGCGGTCGCCTCTCCCTTTTTCTCTCCCTCTCCCCCTTCTCTCTCTCTCTCTCTTTCTCTTTCTTGTTACGACTCTCTCGCTCTCAGTTTCTCTATCTTATCCGCGAGCGGCTCGCGCGGCTCTCCTCGGAAAAATTCGCTTACGCGAAAGCTGCACACACGCCGTCCCTCTCTGCTTGCCTTTCTTTCTTTCTCTCTATCTCTCTCTTGGCCGCGAAGGGAAGAAGAGGCCCGCACTGCACAGTCGTGTCCCTGAGCGCGGCTCTTGAACTTGGGCTACAGCAGCGGCAGCAGCAGCAGCAGCGGCAGCAGCGACAGCGCATGTATAACGCGCGCATCCTTCGACCGAGATATTGTTACAATCGCAAACTGTTACAAAGAGACGAGGCTTTGACTCGTCTGCCCCTCTCTCGTCCCTCTGCCTCGTCAAATGTGTGGCAGCAGTATACGGTCTTTATCGCGAAAGAGTATTGAGTAGCGTGCGACCGCTCTTGATCAGCGGCTGCTGCACAGCTAAGAGCATCAGCGGAATTTTTGCAGGAGCGCTGCCCCCTCGCAGCTCTGGCGCGTGTGGCTGCCGCTGCACACTCGCCGGTCAACCTAATTGTTTTGCGTGCGAAAAATCACGCCGCGATTCCGGGAATCAGCGCCGCCGACGCCGACGCCGACGCCGCCTCTCCTTTCTACGATAAAACCCAACCGGTCGACTAACAGTTTTTTCTTTCTTTCTTTCTTTCTATACGCTCGCAGCTCTTTATCTTTGCAAGCGCCAAGAATCGTTTTTATGTATATATATATGTCTATATATATATATAAGAAAGCGGTGTGCGCGCGCGTTTATGAGTTATCACCAGGCGGGGAAGGGGAGTAAGAGGGGCAGGAAAGGAAAAAGTCTTGAGGTCCAAGTATAACGACTGCAATGCGCTGGAAAATAAAGGATCATTTGCTCGGCGTCTCTCTCTTTCTCACTCTCTCTCCCTCGCTGAAAAATACCATCGTAAAGTTTCGCGAATTCTTTTACCGGTAAAATTCGGGTTTTTAATTTTTTCAACGCCTCACCAATCTCGTCGTAACGATAATAAAAATGAAAACGAGTACAGATCGTTAACAAAAAATAAAAACACAAAACGGATAAAAATCTCGCGCAGGAAAAATATCCGTGACAATTAAGAGGACTGGATTGCACTTTTCGGAGCTGTTTCGTACCTCGCGATCGTGACACTCGCTCGTGCCAACATTTTTCCCCACTCACCGCAGGAAGGCGAGAGAGAGAGAGGAAAAAAACGCCGGTCCCGCTTGCAATAATTATCATACTCGGAGAGACTGTATACAGTAACTCTTTTTTTTCTGCTGGTCGCGGAAAGCACGAATTAGAGCCGCGGACGGGGGGAGGATGGCTGGCTGCTGGTTTTGCGTAAAAGTAAAGCGAAGCTAATGGGTAAGGTTCGACGAGTCGTTTACGAGGATAATTCGCGGTGGTTTGCGCTCACAAAGACCATACTTTGGAGTTGAAGAAGGAGGGGGAGTAAGCGCGACTCTCTCGAAATAGACCAATTTGAACCGGGAGAAAGTTGGACTGCTGCTGCTGCTGCTGCTACAGGGAGTCTCGCACGTAGTAGACGCGCAGGCGTCTAGGCGTTGACAAACTAATCTTCGGTCCAGGCAAGGCATACCGGGTGATCGCGAAGCAGCTCGCCGACAGGCCCTCGGCTGGCGTTACTCGTTCGTGGGCGTTACCCCGGGGCGATAAATATCGGTCACACGACGTGTTATTCATAACGTCAGCGCGGATACCTATACATGCACGAGCACCGCGACATGCAGAGAGACAGAGAGAGAGAGCGAGAGACAGAGAGAGAGAGAGAGAGAGCGATCCCTTTAATATTATGCCTGGGTCTTTGCGACGTGCTGAGAATCCAATAAGCCACTCTCTTCTTTCGTTCCGGATCATGGAACAAAAAACGCGCGCGGCGACCCGTTCGGCCATATCCCGACGAATATAATATTACCCTTTGTTAGATGCATTCGGAGCCTCCCATTGATATTCGCATCTAATTATTTCATCCTCGCTTTTACGTCGAGCATCAGTGGACGAGTCAAGGAGAAAATCTGCCTCCGATCCACTGCACACACACGCACTGTAGCTCTTCGATGCATTTACATTTTTCCTCGGCTTTTCCGCCGTATTTTTCACCGAGAATAATCGTTACATACTCGCGGTAACATATTTTGTTTACTCTGTCGATCGTACAAAAGGATGGTATATTCGAAATATCGTGTGCTGCTTCACGAGTACCTCGCAAGTGGGACGTAGGAAAAACATTTTTATAAAAGAGTATAACGCGCGTCCATTTAGATGTATTCATGAATCGATACTGCGTTTGCATGTGAAACGATCGAACTTCCTGGCACCTGTGACAATCAAGAATGAATTCTCCTCTCTCTTTCTCTCTCTTTCTCTCTCTCTCTCTCTCACACACAAACACACGCACACACGGACAGTTGTCTGTGTCTAACACCGGTGTGAAGTGCCTAATGCCAACGGTAAAAAGCGGCTCGCTTGTCAATAACAAACCCTTTTCATACAGCGGCTATTATCTGCACGCGCTCTCACTCTTAGCCTATTTTTTATTTAATACAAATACAATGCAAGGATGATACAATAAATGCGTAAATTGACGGCAGCTCTTGCTACCGCTGCTCATTTGCATTCACTACCATGTTTTTCGCATTAATAATATTTTTTCCCATTCGCTATAGCAACCGGGAGGGTAACCACAAAATCACATTATAATTAGTATTATTATTTTGTTTTAATTCCATTATATATTTTGTGCACTAACAGTAATATTTTTTTTATATGTTCAATCGGATTTGTACTTTCCTTTCATATATTTTGAAAACAATCTTTCTAGAATAATAAGCATTTAGTCTATGGATTATTCATGTGCATGATGCATGCAAGAATTAAAACTGTTAAAAACTTTATTGCATTTTTTTTGTACCATTTTAAAGTATAATCAATGTAGATTTTCTCGATGTAAAGTCAAAGATTATTTGCGAAAAACATACTTTTTCATAAACACTAGAATGCTCGAAACACTCGTTACTTTCAAGCAATTTTTAAGTCTTATATAAAATTTTTCTTGATCAAAAATAAGAATGATGGTGAACTAGTTGATAGATTAAGTGTCGCGTGGTTGCTTGAAAATCGTAAAGTTCCGTGAATATTGCAAATCAATATGTGCATAACGAAAATCAAAAGAAAAATTACGAAATCCTAATAAATTTTTCTGCAGAAAACAATTCACTTGGAATCGTGTAGTAATGTTTTTGTAGACAAGGAGCATGACAGCATCTCCTTCGCGAGTGGTCGCAACCATTCCAAACGCCAGAGGATCTCGCATTTTTAGCTGGAAAAATCAATAGTCGGAAGAAACGTGTCATACGTGCTGTTTTTTTGTCCGTTCCTCGTGCGCGGTGGCTCTCGTCGTCGCGAAACAGCCAATGTCGTTATTGGTCGAAAAGTCTCCTGTATGTCCGCCCGAGAGTTTTCTCGCGGAGCGCCCATCCAGAGATTCCGCAGCTATATATCGCGGGCGCGGGGTGCGCGCAAGAAAAAAGTCCCCGTCGCCGCCGGTGTGTGTGCGAAGTAGTAGCGGGGGTACAAAGGAGAGAAGAGAGAAAAAGCGCGCGCAGCTCACCGCGAGGAAAGACCATTTCTCTCTCCCGCTCTTGGTCGTGCGATCGCTCAGCAGAGTGGCGAAGGAGAACGAACAAGCAGCGAAAGAGGGAGAGGAGAAGTAGTAGTAGTAGAGCAGCAGCAGCAGCAGCAGCAGCAATGCGACATAACTTATCCCGTCGAAGGGCGACCGATTCGCTCGGGCGCGCGTCGCGAGTAGTCGTAACGGGCGTTCGGGAAAAACTAGCGATTGGCAGGATGGGGTTGGAAAAGGGCGGGAGGCGCCGCTCGGGGAGTTGAAAATACGAGATCCTCAGTTAGGTACCACCTAGCCAGCCTCCGCTCGTTTCTCTCCCGCTTGCCCGCTGCATGCACTGTGTGCCGCTGCAGTCCGTGTGTCCGTTGTCTGTGTGCGTGTGCGCGCCTCTCTCTCGCCAGCAGCTCCCCCCACCATCCCGTGTCCTACCCCCCACCCCGGCGGCCTCCTCGCCAGCAGCTCCTACCCCCACCAGGCGGTTCGGCTCGGCTCTCGGTCGGGCGTATCGGGCGACCTGGTGGGGAGACGAGCCGCGACGGCGATTAGCGCCTCGGTGGGCTGGCTTACCCCCACCCCGCTAGCCTGACTCCTCCCAGCCCCCACCACTCGGAGCATCGCCCTCCTCCAGCCAATGCATCGGTCCTCCGGTAGCTCTTAGTTTCAGGTTAGGAGCCTGCTAGGACGGGTCTCTCTCTCTTGGAAGCAGTCCGCGAGGGGAACGTCACACGCAGCAGGCGCCCGTGGGAGCGGATATGTTCCACGCACATACACACACATGCCGTTGCTGACTCTGGCTCGTTCCCTTGTCGCTCTTCAAAACACGGCGCAGCAGCTCAATCACTGATCAATCGGATGTCGGACTGGAGTTGCTGACACACTGCACCGGCGGCCACTGCTCGCTGCATCTCGTCGAGTTTCGTGCATCTACAGCAGCAGCAGCAGCAGCAGCAGCAGCAGCAACGGTGATTTTAAAAGTGTCGCGCGAAGGAATGACAGAATTAGTGAAAAGAACGAAACTTGTAGTGCGTCAGTGAGAACACTGGTCGGAATTGACGCAGCACCGCGATACCGGTACTTCTACCAAATTAATCAAAGTGTCGATGAATCCATGTATATCTGGAAGTGAGAATAACCGAGTGAATAATTCGCGAGTGACCGGCCTCGAGTGAGCCCATCTTATTTAGAGATAAGGTGCCAGCAGCAACCCTGGTCAACGAGGGCTGCAGGCTTGCAAGGACTTATCGTCGATGAGTCGGGGCGATGCCACGTTTCCGGGTACGTTCGCGATACCGGTACCCCGTTGGTGAGTGGTGATACACAGTTGTCGTAGTACAGAGGTCTGCGCGAGGAGAGCAAATTAGACGCTTCGCACAGATCTAGCAAGAAGGGAAAGACAGTACTGCAGTCGTCGGTGTCGGAGTCGCGTTGTGACAGAAGGGACTCTGGAGGCACCGCGGTCCGGCGTTAGTCGCGATTCGGTCGCGCAATCGGCAGCAGCCGCAGCAGCCGCAGCAGCCGCAGCAGCCGCGAGAGGCCACACCAGTTGTAAGACGGGGGTGGAGCAGCGGGGCTCGGCCGGCCGAGTGGTTTCGGGCACGCCGGTGAAGCACGAAGCCGCCAAAGTGGCTTCGTCACTGGGGCTCCAGGGGCCTGCTGCGCCGATCGGGGCCCAGCTACTCCAGGCTTCAGCGGCGGCGGCGGCCGGTCCAGCAGCAGCCCAACTAGCGGAGGATCATGCGTCCGCGACGATTTACCACGCTAACCTGCTAGCCGGGACGAGCGGCAACGTGCAGGCGGCCCTGCAGCAGCAGCCGGCCGCGACGGCGGCCCTCCTCTCATCCCTCAACCCGGCGGCGGCCCTCGCCAGCATGCAGGCCTCCGCGGAGGCCAGCTCCCTCGACCTCCAGACCATGCAGTCCATGGAGTGGCTCTTCAAGAAGGAGCGCATCTACGTGCTCGCGCAGTTCTGGCAACAGGTAAGACTCTATACTTTATTACTTCGAGCTGTGCGACTGGTGTGATTAACGCGCTGGACCGTGATTAATGTGCTCGTTTCGGGAGTCGTTGTGTGCGATTAACGCGAGGAGTGAGAACCGGGTTAGTGGATGAAAACCAAAAAAAGGCGCACGGTGATTGAAAAAAGGAGAAGAGAGTGAGAGAATTATAGAAAAGGCGAGAGAAATCGCGATTCGCCACCGAGGGATATATTTAATGCGAAAGCATTTGAGACATGTCATCGCTGGCGTATCTCGGATGCTCCGGCATTTTTCACTTATGTACGCCCGTGCAGGATCTATAAATGGCGATGTTCGCGCGCGAGTGCTCGAAGAAGCGAATCGTTCGATTAGCAGTGAAATGTTAATTCCTCTCGCGGCTGATCGCGGCAAAAAGTGGAAAGCCGCGCTCAGCTCCGAGAACGAGTCGAGTCTCGAGCAAAGAGCGAACGGCAGAGAAGGAAAGAGATAGAGAGAGATAGAGAGAGAGAGAGAGAGAGGAGATGTAATAACTTGCACCGGTGATGAGATAGAGCAATTGAATGCTATTTACCGCTTGATAGATAATTTAAAAAGGTGGCGTGCCGATGTCGATGTTATTTCACGCGCTATAATTTGACAGCTGGTCCTATTAGTGCTCACTCACTCGTTCGCACTAAAAATTACGTAGGTGCAATAGTGTTCGGGGCGGAAAATGTGGCAAAGGTGGAATCTTGGACGAGTCGATGAACCTTGAGAGAAGGCAAACATCTCAAACGCTGAAAAAGGATCTTGCCGTTCTCGCGCACAGGAGCTTATACTCCTGATGTATATAAAAGGCTCGTCGTGTATTCTTGGACTGCTTCAGGGGGATTTTCCAAATTCGCGAACCGCGGAATTAAGCGCTGCCGGTGAATTATTGAGGCTGAGGTGACATATCGATGAATCCTGTAGCTCGTGCTCTTGTACAGATGATGTCTCGCTCGTGTGTGAGTGTATAATAGCGGCTGCTGCTGCTCGCGTGTTTAATTGACAGCTCGGTAATGTAACTGTGGGGAGGGGGAGTGGAGCACACACATACAGACTTGCATACGCGTACATAGACGGCGATAGCCTCGACGTCGTTCTCGAGAATTACTTGACAAGGGTTTGCGCGGCGTTATTATACGCGGAGGAATCGGGAAAACGATTTGAAGCTGAATATTTCAGGCCGCCTGCCGCTGCCCGGGAGAAATTTCCGTCTTCCTGTTTCGTCATTAATGCCGCGCACCGCCAACTTGTGCTGCTTGTGTAATTCGTGTTTACTCCTCTCTCTCTCTCTCTCTCTCTCCCTCTCTCCCTCTCCCTCTTGAATCTTGTTCCCCATCCGGCCTTCGATCCGACGATTTTGGGTCATCCCGTGCAGTCCGTGTATAGATACTTACTCGGCTCCGAGTCTATTATCTTTGTTGCTATTAATCGACTGAATCTCAAAGCGTCATTAGCTTATCGAGCTCGAGCTCACGGCAAAACTCGATAAAGGTTCGAATGTGATTAGCCATTTCTACAGTCAGTCTATCTCGCTCTTCTCGCGGCTCTCTGAGAAGTGACAAATCGAGTCAGAATATACTTAATTCTTAACCGTCCCGATAATTCGATTTCACAAATAAATCCCTTTATTCGGGATGATTTGAATAATTGGAAGCAAGAAGCAAATGCGAGAGAGAGAGAGAGAGAGAGAGAGAGATACACTTGCTTCGAGGTCTTTTCGATCGTTTGTAATTGACGCGCTCCGGAGAATTATCATTTCATTTTCTGATTGACGTTTTGACGGTAAATTGCCGCTTTTCTATTTTAATAATTAAAAAGTCAAGCGCGCTCGCGAGCTGCTGCTGCAGCTACTGCTGCGATAATCGATTTTAAATTAAAGACATTTTGCAGGGAGTCAAACATTAATAGACGCTCGGTAGGTGTCATAATTGACCGCGGGAGTTTATCACGAAGGACGATGAATTATTGAGAAAAACGTCGAAAGAAGAATCGGCCCCCCCGCGCTCGTGCGAGAGAGAGAAAGAAAGAGGGAGCGATGTTGTCGATTAAGCGTTATAAGGCGTTGACGAGGTGTCGCTAAATCGGTGCGCGACTTGCAGCAGCCGATCAACCCGTACATAAACAGGTAACCCGAGGAATAGCTTTTGGAGCTATAGGCGAGTAGGGAAGGGGTCCTCGGGGGTAATTGCTGGTCGGTCAGATTCTCGGTCAGTCGAGCGATTCTGCGGGGTCTCGGGGCCGCGTGCGAGAGAGGGAGGAAGGGCTGGATCGCAAGAGGGTGAGGAAAGCCGAGAATCCGGCTTCCAAGTTTCTCTATCGGTGGCCGCTCTCTCTCACGGTACTTGGCTGCTTGGAGGATAGTTCGAACAATTTCGGGGCGGCACGCGCGTCGCGCGATAGAGTGAGAGAGAGAGAGAGAGAGAGAGAGAGAGAGAGAGTCGACTGTCGACTTGCGGCCAAGTGGCCAGCAGCACCAGTAGCAGCAGCGTCTAGAGGCAACAATTGTCACGCCTCGGACGGCGAGAGTCGCTTTCGTCCTTACTGCACTATATATCGACCATTGGCACAGTCTGTAGATACGCAACTCCATCATCACCAGCTGCTTTCTTGCGTGAAAATCACAATGTCTCAATGCAGCCAGCTGTTTACTGTTTAATCTACAATCTGTTTCTCTTCTCTCGAAATATACACACAAGTGCGTCTGCAGGGAAGGCGTTTGTTTAATTAGTCCAATCATCTAGCTGATTAGTTTGTAAATGCGTTAATTGAGACTAAAACTTGCGTAATCGAGGAAAAAAGAATAGATACGTTTGACTGGAAGAACGGTAAACAATTAAATGGCTCACTGACAGAACGTCAGAGCTTTGAGGCAGCGTGCACGAACGACAATATTAAGCGATCGCTGGTAAACACACGCACAGTGAGAGGGAGAGAGGGAGAGAGAGAGAGAGAGAGTAAATCGAGTGCGTTCATATTGGCCTACCTGTTTCCAATAAAATAAGCTCGCTTAATAACGCGCAAACTAGTCCGGCGTGAGAGGGAAGGGGGCAAGAGAGCTTATACGCTAAATAACTAACGCGGCCTCGGTGCATTCACACCCTTGCCCCGCGCACACATACACACTTACACTGCACAGGCACGACCACATGCATTGCACCAACACACGTGCGACGAGCTGCTGCTGCTCCTGCATAGTTTCACGATTATCCAGCGTTCCCTTGTATCGCGCACTTCTCCACACGATGACATCGCCGCACAACGCGCTGAAATTCGAATACTCTCTCTCTCTCTTTCTCTCTCTCAATTTATTAGAGAAACGACCTTGCGCACACAGCTTCGTATAAATCTTTCTCGCCGATACACATCTGCTTTGACAAACCTCGTCAGTTCACTGCTTCTAAGCCAATTAAAATCCATACATATTTATAGCTGCGCGACACACAATGTACAAAAACGTCGCTGTGACAATAAAATATTCTTCGGGCCATACAGGCAGTGATTCATTCGCGCCAGGCGTTCGATTGGTGTGTGCCGAAAAGCCTTAAGCACCGGTCGACAGAGTAAGAGAGATAAAGAAAAGTCATCGGGTGACAGACAGAGAGAGAGAGAGAGAGAGAGAGAGAGAGCGCAGAAGCTGCGGGCGAGTCGATGGCCTAGGCCCCCCGTATTGGTTTCTATAAATATTGCGACACATGACCAAACGAATTCCGAGAAGTGAAAAAGAAGGAGGAGAGAGATCGACTCGCCGTCGCGACGCTCGCGCCGGTGAGACACATACACAAACACACACAGACATACACAGATAGAGTCATTGCTCTCGTGCATAACTGGCCCCAGTTCCAGTGGCGGCAGCTCTCGCGTATGTACATCGCCGGGATCCGGGCGATTCTTCAGCGATAGACAGAAGGAGGGAAGGAGCGCTGCCGCGACTCGTGTCCTCTGCGCTGCGCGCCGGGATTGATTTACTCCCATCGGTGAGTTATACGAGGTCAGCCGAGGTAGCCCGTATGTTAGCCAGAATCGAGACGTTTGTCGATTATCAATGAGAGAATGGCACCGCCGCCTGCGCATTACTTATTTCCCTTACTTTTCTCTCTCTCTCTCTCTCATTCTTTCTCGTTTCATTCTCATTCCGTGGATATCGCCGCATTTTAAAAGCGCTCGCGTACCACCTGCGTGTGCATAAGCCGCGAATATTTGCTATGAATTAAAGAAATGCACGATGATGGTTTGTGCCTCGTCGCGAGCGCCAGAGAGAGGATGTTCTGTTTGTTGGAAAAAGTATTTGTTGGCTCTGACTAATTTATAGCTAGAGAATATACATGTGTATAGACAATCACCCAAAATACATCAATTTAATCTATCGATACATTTTTTGGCACCGCTCGAAGTGGAAGTGTGTGTGAAATATCGGCCGGGTATAAATAATTCGCACGCTGAAGTAGTAACAGACAAAATAATTCAGACGTGTGTGCACACATAAAACAGGTTTCATCTATTTTTGCACGTCCCTCCGCTTCCTAAACCACGCTACACATTTTCTATTTCAGAGTTGTGGTGGAAAAATTATTCGTAAATGCAGCACGCACACATACACAGATACATACACACGCAGAATCGTAAAGTTAACATAGCTACTTAGCACAAAGGAATCGCAATGAAACATTGCTACAACTTCTATTGCTGCTCGTAAATCTAATGATGCTTTTTTTTATTTCCTTCCTCATTCATTATATACCTGCTATAGGAAACATCAATTCCTTGCGCCTCGATTTCCAATGCGCGTGTGCCTCTGCGGTGGCACTGGTGCCACAGAAGAAAAATATTACCCATCAATCGGCAGCCGGCAGCAGCAGCAGCAGCACAATGGTCAAAGTGGCGAGTAAAAAAAAGCCTTAAAACTTTTCGTTACTACCTGATTATATTACCATCAGCTGAATAAAAAGTCAATAGAAAAAATCGTCGACTACACACACGCACATACACACACCTCTCACCTCCATAAAGAGAAGAAACATCATCTCTCCACGCGTCTAAAATTACAAAACGTCGATCTCATCGATAAAAACACTCGAGGCTTCCGGTCGTTCTCGGTATACACAGCCTCCTAAGATGATTCGGCATATGTATAAAAGCAAGAGAGAGAGAGAGAGAGAGAGAGAGAGAGAGAGAGAGAGAGAGATCATTCCTCTCGTCCAAGGATGGTCCTTTGAGCCGCGCGCTATAATAACGGACAAAAGTTTTGCCGCGTGCAGCGCGTGTCTATACATATAGCGGAGCCTCCCCTCAAGACTCGCTCTCTTACGATCGGCGGGGAATCTCCCACCACGAGCTCCAGCAGCTCCGTCCAAGTCGAAGGGTTCTCTCTCTCTCTCTCTCTCTCTCTCTCTCTCTCTCTCTTTCTCTCTGGTGGCAAGAGGAGAGAGGAGTGGGAAGGAGCGGAGAAGGGAGAGCGAGCCGAAGCAGAACAACTTCCCGAAATCCCCGTGTGGCGGCGGCACTTCCCGATCCTCCCGAGCGAGCGCGATCCAGACGAGCGGCTGAGTCACGCGGACACAGTCGAGCCAGACGGCAAGAGCGACATGGTCGACGACGATCTGCGAGAGCAAGACAGAGATAGAAGAGAGAGAGAAACGCGCGTATTCAGCCCAATTATGAAAACAAACAGCTCGACGAGGAGAAAAACCGCCAGATCTTAGTATTGATCGAGGATGATCGAGACTCGTTGTTTGTTTGGTAAATAAATTGGGATTATTGACTTTCATTGAGTACTTGCAACCTATCCCAATCTAGCAAAGATGAATTATTGCCCAACATTATGAATATTATTGAGATTTAGAAAATTTAGGTGGTTTTTTAGTACAAACAATAAATTAATTAAACGAGCACTTCATGTAAAAGATGACTGCGCTACTTCCAAAATTAATGAATCACAATTACAAATTATTGCTCACTCGAATTTTCGGTTAAAAATAAAATCAGGAAAAGATAAAATTTTGCATTGTAGGAATATTTTCTATTTAAAGAAAAACACACACTATTATCGCGGGTATTAGTCAGAGCGCTTGCGGCATACCGAAGCTATCATGTCCTGTTATAACGTATAATGGCTCGCAAATGTAATCTAAAATTAATAATGCAAGCGAGTTCATGCCGAGTTCGATGCCGCGATTTCGCCGCGGATCTCCTCGAAAAACCTCGACAAGTGGAAATACATTATAGCTTCGGAAGGTAGAATCGAGTTTTGAAAAGGTAGACTGCACACAGTTGTCCGAGAATAGATATAGAGCTTATTTCGGATGCACATGCCCGTCTAGAGGATCGCATACATCTATACAGTCGAGAGTCGGTCTAGACCTCCAGGCGAGACTGTGTTCAGAGCTTTTACGACCTGCGAGTGGATACGATTAGAGCTACTGCTGCTGCTGTTGCTGCTACTGCTGATGCCTCGCGCGCGAGAACGCGAGTTTGTCCGAGTCAGCTGGAGTTGGATTATTGAGTCGTATGCTTCGGCGTCGTCGCGGGGATATCACGTGTGCATTACTCGCTACCTATGCGAGCTCTGTGCATTCTCGCTGACTTGGCTTTCTCTGGTGTGTTACGATCGCACGCCACACGGGCCCCTTTATTGTGCTTCTCTCGTATCTTTAGTTTTTTTTTTCTTTTTTCCTTTGTCCGCACTCTCGATAATAATAACACGCGGACTGACAACAAAGCGAAAAAAAAACTATAAACAGAATTCATCATAAATATATATTAAAGACATTAACGTCCACGTGTTTTATTTGAGAAAATGCTATGCCAGGAATTTTTCTGTCGGAGAAGTAATATATAGACCAGTTATATCGGTGTTGAAGCGTGTATTTTATTCAAATTTTCTTAAAGTGGATTGATGAAATATGGATGGCATTCGCAGAAGTTACATAGGAGATAAAAGAAAAGCTCTTGCATGAGTTTCGAAAAATAATAATAATCGAGGAGGATAAGAGCAAAAATTAATTCCCCTTGCTAACAAAGTCTCTTTATCCGCGTTCGGTCGCTTTGTCGGATCTGGCCGTTAGGAAAAAAAAACTCTCCCGCAGCACAAAGAGTCAAAACGATCGCGCTTTTGACTTTGGTCGCCGGTTATACATATAGTTGGTAGAGTGTCTATTAATAACTCTCTTTCTCTCTTTCCCTCTCCGACTCTCTTTCTCTCTTTCTGCGGCGGCGGCTCGATCCTTGCACATGTGCGCGGCGGCGGTGGCAGTATCGAATCTCAAGATCGTTGGCAAGTCGTATTATATGGCGATTTTAGTCATCCACTCTTATTTTCCATTTTCTTCTCATTTTGAAAGACGGCGAATGAGCGAGAGAGAGAGAGAGAGAGAGAGAGAGAGAGAGAGAGAGAGAGAGAGAGCTCGTCCCGTTCGCATATACCCCAGCCATTCCCAATAGGCCTCGGGTACAGAGCCGACAATTTCGGATAATATACTGATGTTTAAGACGCGCGATTATTAATTCCAAGTCGCGACGTTATTTCTGAAATAAATGATTTAGCTAGCGGAGCTACGAGGATTCGCCCTCTCTTACTGTCTCTCTTGCTCTCTTGCTCTACTCGATCCGCAGACTCTGATTCACCCACACTCCAAAAATATCCAAATACACGAGTAGTAGAGAGGCCTCTGCACGTCTCGCTACTTAAGAGCCCATTTACTGGCGTGGCTCGCGCGGAAATCAAACGTTGCTGCACCGACTGCGATGCTCTGCTTTATGGGACGCGAAAATGGGCCCTGCAACGACTGCAGCAACAGTTCTCTCGCTCAATCCCTCTCCCTCCCCTCTCTCTCTCTCTCTCTCTCTCTTTCTCTCTGCCTCTCTTTCACTACTACCTACGACAGAGTGATTATGCACTCGACGCGCGTTTATTCCTGGACCAACTCATTAGACGCCATTATTATACAAGAGAGAGGAAAGACACACGTTCTCTTCTCTGTCTCTCCCCTTCTTCCTCTTATCGCTCCTTCCCTCTGCATCGTCACCATGTATACACTCTTTCTTTCTCTCTCTCTCTCTCTCTCGCTTGCTTTTGTTTACTTTGGCCGGCCACGCATTCTTCCCCCTCGTGCGCCTCGTATTCCGTCAGTATACCTCAGCGAGTATACCCATGACGAGTACACGTCTTTAATTCGACGAAACGCCTGTTCATTGCATAATGAGAGTTGGTGCAGTACGGCTAGTGTAAAAGCTCGCGGCGAGAAAAGAGCGGTGCGGCCAAGATTGATCGGTGCATCGGATTAATCGTAGCACAATGCCTGTTTTCTCGTTACGTAAAGTCCGCCTCGTCTGCTTGCACACACAGACACACATACACACAGTGTGGCATCGTCCCATTCAGCGACACAATCGCGACCAACTTCTTCCTACTGCAATCCGTCCCTCGCTGCACACTCGCTTGATCCCATATACCAATACACACGTATATAGTCGAGCTCGAGTCGACTAGAAGCGACTGCCTCTCTTGCCGCGCGCGACGAGACCTGGAAACGTCACTCTCGGTTCGATCGGCTCCCTCGGTCTTATATACCACAGTACATACCTATATAGGAGCTATGCAGCGAGGTGTAAGAGCAGAAAGGCGCGAGAGCTGCAGTGCCGGTGAAAGCTGCGCGGCTCATTGGACGCCTGGCAATCTAGCGCCGAGTTGCTGCTGCCGCTGCTTGCACGGGTCACTGAATTCGATGCTCGATCGATAGGTGCGCTTTCACGCTTAGATCCCACACTTTCAATCAGACCTACCTGCTGCAAAGTATTTGCCAAGAATTTTTCGAAAAAACATGTTATTGTCCAACTTGGACGGCGGTTTTATTAACAATCGATAAGCCGTATACACACACTCACGCAGCATCTGTAGCGCGTGTAAAGCGTAAGATGGACAAATGATTTTTTTGCTTCCTCTCCTGCTGTGCTTTTAACCCACGAGAGAGAAACGTGGCAGTTTACGACTCGCTAATGCTTTGTTTTCAAAATAAATATTTCGACGGGCTGGGCTCTCTTTTAACTACACGGTGCAGAAAACGCTGTCCCTCTCTCTCGCTCTCTCTCTCTCTCTCTCTCTCTCTCTCTCTCTCTCTCTCGTCGATGGGAGGGCGTGTCGAAAGCCATAAACTGCGAAGGTTAGCACGGCGGCGGCATGCGTCCACCACCGCTTGTGTGTCTGCAGTATATCTATACACGGGTGTATATAGGCAGCCTGCCGCGGCGCTAATTCCCAGGTATGGAGGCTGAAACGGTCAAATTGGCGCTGACCACACGCGAGTGAGAGTGAGAGAGAGAGAGAGAGAGAGAGATGGAGGATTGCGCAGTGCACCGCTTTTCCCGCTGCTTGTCAGACCAGAGATGCGTGCCGCTGTCGTCCGATCATCGACGAACGCTTGTATATTATATTCACAGAACGAGGCTGTAATTGTGAGGTTGGAATTTGCTTCTTTTGTATGCGTGATACGAGCATTTACAAGCTTATTCTTCCCAATCGGATTCACACTCCTTTTTTTTTCTCTCTAATTGAACAAGTCGATATCTAAATGTATAATGCGAGTCCGCGATAATTCCCTCGCAGCGCCAAGTATTCGTTTGTTCTAGCAATTTAAACGTACACGCTGCAAGAGCTCGGGTGCGTTAAAACTGTAAAAAAGGCAAATGCAGTCTAATGGCCGTCTAAAACATTGTTCAACCGAATGATAAATATTAATAGAAGCAGCCTGGTTCCGCGAACGCGTAAATAAACTAAAGCGAGAGAGACAACGAAGGAGGAGGGAAATAAGAGTATAGACGAGTGCACGGAGAAAGAGTTGAGCTAACGAGTAGTCGATGAGCTCAGGAGCTGCGAGCCCACTCGCGAGAACTCATCCGTGCACACCGTAGCGGTCTGAGCGCGTGCGTGCAGCTACTACTACTACTACTACTACTACTACTACTACTACTACTAATACCACTACATACAGACCCAGACAGCAGCAGTAGTGCGAGTCTATAGGTGTGCGCAACAGATGCGCCAGGCACGCGAGCCACGGGTCGCGAACTCTAATACTACCGCCCGGACCTAAGCGTGCGAATATTTGGCAAGGAGTGAAGAGAGAGAGAGAGAGAGAGAGAGAATGAGTAAGAGAGTAAGGCAAAGAATGGACGCAGCGACACCCTCGCGAGCCCTGCACTGCTCTCTCTTTCTCTCTCTCTCTCTCGCACGTGCATATCGCGCCAGTGCTTTCCCTCTCTCTTTCGGAGCTCTCGCAAGGACGCTCGCTCGGCCGGCCGCTCTGCGACACGCGACACCAACGCCGTATTGCGTCATTAGGCCTCTTTAACATTATTATTTTTATAATTGCGATTATCGATTCCTGCAACCGACGGCCCGCCCTACTGCCGTGTACGCGCAGCGTCCGATTTCATAGATTTTCATTATTTTTAATTAAGTGATTTTTAATTCGAGTAGAATATATATAAAGCTTTCCAATTGCGATGGAAAGTGATCGCCCGCGCGGATGTTGATCGAGTATTTCCTATGATTCATGGCCCCGTATAAAGCGGCTGAGTCTCATATAAGCCCGGCAATTGATTTTTGCTTCGAAACTTATCAAAGCGACAATGAGTAATAGGACTCGCGAATGAATTATCCGGCGGCTCGACGGTGATTCGACGCTCCCCGAGACACCAGCATCCGAATGGCCCGATAAATTTCATTCAGCATTATCAATCTTTCCATTAAAGAAGGAGATGGAGAAGGAAAAAAGCGGAAAAGAATCACGGGGAGCGAACGGGCAGGGGGGGGGCATTGGGGGGAGACTATACCGCTGCCTATATCCCACGCAAACAATCCCATCGGCGCGAAACACGAGATATAGAGAATAGCTCGCGACAGGAGGAGGAGGAGGAGAAGAGAGAAAGACAGAGAGAGAGAGAGAGAAAAAAAGAAGGCCACAGGGTCCACGCAACAATAGCCCGGGGCGTTCGTTAGGAAACTAGCGAAACTCGTCATTATGTAAAAATATCCGTTATCGCGATCGGCGTATGAATCGTTTTTATGGAAAGTTAAGCAGCGCACTTGCATCTCGAGAGACCAGCAGCTTCTGCTACTACCATCTCTCTCTCTTTCTCTCTCTCTCTCTCTCTCTCTCCCTGCATCTCTTTCATTCGAAGACTATTCAAAGGTCACTTGGACCAGTTCCAAAATTCCGAATGGTCCGCGAGGCGAGAGAGAGAGAGAGAGAGAGAGGCTCGGGTATTGGCCGGAGAGCTGCGTCCCGTGGCGATTTGTATTAGGAAGATACGTTCCTTCTCTCTCGCTGTCTCTCTCTCTCTCTCTCTCTATTCCCTTTTTTCTTTTTCTGCCGGGGAAATTCATAGCCAGACGTTAATGTCCGCGTCTGAATAGACCTTCGATCGAGTGTCGGTGGGGTCCGGCTTATTATGTCGCGCGCATTTCTCATTAGCTACTGCTTGTATAACAACAATAACCAATTGCCAATTTTTGTTTATCAGCGGTGGCTCGATTGGTCAATAAATTTTTTTCGCACGACAAGGATAACATTCGAGCCGATTCCCCGTACCTCGATTTATCGGAATACATGCACTTTTGAAACTCTAAACAATCGGTCGGCGAACAAGTGTTATTTCAAAACACGATAATCCGACAAAAAGCCGGAAGCTCGCACACACACATATACACTGCACGCACACACTTCTCTTGTACAAAACTGCAGCAGTTCTTATCTAAATAAAGATTTTCCACGATATTAGCATTCGCGACTGGCGGCTGCCGGGAAAAAGCGAAACTTACGCACTGCACCGCTGCAGTATATAACGAAATAAAATTCAGCCTGAATTATTTAGCATCCTCTATGGGTATATAATATTAAGTGCACATGCATAATCGAGATGAAATATAAGACTAGGAGCAGCAGCTGTCAGGCCTAGGCACTTTGCGCTTTTTACGACTGCACAGTTAGACTCGGTGCTGGCGCGGAGCTCTCTCGCCACGAAAGGAGAGTATAACACGGGCCTATCATAGGCTCGCGCTTATGAGCAGCAGCAAAAGCCGATGCTTTATCGTCTGTTTACCAGCGGCGCGCACTAATTTACGCTTCGACAATGTGCAATTACGCAGCAGCGGATAGATACAGCTGCCAGCGGCTGCGGCTACTTTACATGATTAGCGGCAGATTCGCTGCAGAGCGAGGAACGATCCCCTCCCCCCGTCCTGCAAGGAGTGTTAGCGCAGCTTTATTATGCCGCGCAAGGGCTATTATAACGCTCGGGAAACGTCTGTATATTATAACTGGAGGCGCGCGCGCGCGTATATACGCATACGTTACACGATATGTATCCATCGGTCGCAAACTGTCCGCTCGTCGATCTCGTTATATGACGTAGCGGCATGGTTATATACTCGGGCCCCCTTCTCTCTCTCTCTTTCTCTCTCTCTCTCTCTCTCTCCCTCTCTATCTCTCGCGTGTGTGTCAAGTAATAGCTATTGAAAATCGTTAAATCATGAATAGTCATCGTATATCGCCAATTAGCGCCCGCTCGCCACGCTGCTATATTGCCTCCCTCCTCTTCCTCCATTCGCGCTCGCGCCGGATGAATATTCAGCCGTATATAGCGAGCTGCCGAGATAGCGTTCGTTTGCCCAAGCGTCTTGCACAGTACCAACACACGCGCGTGTTCGCGAGCTGCTCCGCAATACCCACACTCGCGCCTCTCTCTCTCTCTCTCTCAACGTATATACACACACCTATCGGAATCGTCACGCGAGTTTCTACTCGGCGGCCCTCGCTCATATATATATATATAGAAGCGAGTATATGCGTATATGTGTGTAAATGTGTGTATGTGCTAATATTATCGATAGATCCCGCTTTCTGCTTGGGAAGTCCGAGCGTGCACCGTCAATTTCCACGTCGGCAACTTTTCCTTTTACCACTTCTTCTGCACGCCGAGCTTTTCAACTGGTTGTTGGTTCTTTTTTTTCTTTCTTAATTAAAATGCTTTATTCTCCTAATTTTTCTTTTTTTTTTTTGGTATCGGTGAATTTAACGAACGCGCGCGGAAGAACACTTTCCATAGATTAAGTTTGTATAATTTCATCGTATCCTTATCGTAGCGACGATACATTCCCTTTTATATCGTACTTTTTGTTCGTGTTTCGGCTTTGTGCGATTACAGCTGAACGCTGTCGGCCGAGTCGTTCGTTCGAAATGTATAGGTCGGCCACTGATAATTTGTTTGCTATAGCGCCGAAACAAACGCGAACGGAAGAACAGATTGATAAGTGACCGGAAGTCGGTGAATTACTATCCTTCTTTGGCCGCGATAGCCACGTTCGGTTGAATTTGAAAATAAGTTATTGATACACACGCGTCACCCTCTCTTAGCGATTAGATGTCGAACAAAGCAATCTTCTAATTATTACCGGCCCCAGTCCACGTGTCCACGCAAAATCAATCGCTCCTAAAGCGATCGGCAAACGACTTTTGTCTGCTCAGTCTATCCCAGGTCTCGAGCGAGAGATGGGGGGGGGGGCAAAAAAGAGCCAGGGAGCTGCTTGAATGGTATTTATAAGGAAAGTCAAAGGAATAAGGCAGCGAGTTTTATTCATCAATCGAAGGCAGCCAGATCGTTCCGCATGGAGTCGGCTCGAGCGGCGGAAAAGGAACTCGCTATCTGGACTGGTCGCTCTGGTGTGTGTTGTCGGTCGACTGGCTCGGTTTACATGTGTAAATTCATCCGGATGTGACGCTGTCGGTTATGCCCCCGCGCTGCTGTTGCTGCTGCTGCTGCGGCGGCTCTCCGCTTCTTCTCGGCCCATCGTCAATCGTCCGACAGCAGCAGCTAAGCGCGCGCGAGATTTCGAGATTTCTTCCTCTCATGCTGACGCGAGTAGTCTGGCACGAAAACACTAGCACAATCGACTGCAGATGCTCTAGCGGAGCTGGGCCAGCGTATACAGTCGGGGTACAAAAGTGTCCTCGTGGCCGCCGTGTGGTGCGGTGTGGTGCGGTGTGGTGGCGTGTAGCTGCCGATGCTCTCGGGATTTTTAAATTGTATCTATTGGCTGGTAGCGATTGAAAGTAATTGAATGAAGCGGCGGCCCGGCCGGTTATTTACGAACGTTTAAGCCTTGCGCGCAGCTTCCAAGCCAACTATCTGTCCATTCATTCGTCTGTCCCTTCATTCATTCATCATTCAACTCGGACCGCTTGGCTATATACTGGCTACGGGCGCTGCATGTATAGCAGTAGTAAAGGCCCATTCAATTGATCGGTGATTGTCTAAATTATAAGATTGCCATACAATGGCTCTCATCTCGACCTATTGGGGTCCCGCGTTCGACGCGCGCTCGACCGCCGCCACCGCAGCCGCCGCAGTTGCGTCACCACTTTATATCTATATAGGGAGAGATGTATACACACACCGGCGGCGACGATCGTAAGCGCGCGACTGTCCAGCCGATAGGTAATGGCGAGTTTGCCCACCTATAAACCTGCGGAACGCCAGCTCCAAGGAGCCTGCCTGTACCTCTCGTCGTACTTAATGCTCCAGCTCGTACTTGCGCCATCAGTGGGCTTTTCGGGCCCTTCCAGCTGCTATAATCCCATTTTAGCTGCGCTACACCGAGAGAGAAGAAGAGAGAGAGAGAGAGAGAGAGAGAGAGAGAGAGAGGGAAATAGTCATACAAGGGATTAAAGCCCCTGCTATTGGATTAGCCCAGCCGATTTTTCTTTCCCTCGTGCAGTGCAGTGCTTACGCAAGGTGTCGAAACGCGCTCTCGGAAGTTAGTTAGCGGCGCGACGACAAGGCTATATCGCTGCACAGCCTGATGAACAAGTGTTGCTACTCGTGGAAAGTTTTGGGTGATGGCGAGCTCGCGAAGGTGTCTAATCCGCGAAACAGGCTTAATTGGCGCGACTCGGCGCAGCCCAAACTGGATGAAGCTCTTCCACACACGTGCGCACGCTCCTGCATATGGCCATCCCGTGTCCAGTTAACTAAGGTCGCTGCCACCAAATCGGTTTACCATTGCCAACTCTCTATCCCTCTCTCGCAGTCGCAGGCGTGCGCGCGCGTTCCGATTCAAGTGTACATATATAATATAGAGAGTAGAGCGTGCGTTCGTATGTCTCGGGCTCGGAACTTTATCGCCGAGCGCGGCGCACACCGAACTAGGCAGCGCCATCGTCTACTCTGCGATGGGCTTAAAGCTACCGAAACGGGATCGGCATAATCTTGGGTGCTTATAACATTCCCATTAACGTCACGTGTGCGTCGAGCTCCGTACCCTCTCTCACTCTCTCGGTGTTGTTGCGTGTGTGCCTATATGCAGCAGCTATCCCTGAAATGCGCTTGGGCTTTTAGGGCTACTGCTTTCAACGACGAATACTCACAAATATATAGTGTCATGAAAATGCGATACGCTTTCCAGGAGTTTATCGAGAAAAAGCCCTTTCGCCATATAAACGATTAATTTTGTAGGGGACGAGTAAATTTGTGGCAACGCTATAAATATAGCATTAGTCAGCTCGAGGTGGCCGATCAAAAGCTAAATGGACTATATTTAGCAATGGATGGTATATATAAATATAAAGTCGACAGTTTGGCTGGTTCGTTAATCCAGCGAATCTCGTCAGCCGCGCGCGCGCGCGTACGAGGACGCAATCATTTTTAGCCCGGCTGCAGATTGAACGATTCCTACGCGAGCGTTTCGCTGCTGTTGCTACTGCTACTGCTACTGCGACTGCGGCGAAATCGCAAAGCGATTACTTCTGGCAATGGCTCGCCGCAGTAAAATCCATACGTATATAGGCGACTGCTTCGGCACTTGCGGATTCCCTTCTCGCAGTGCGTACTAGCGGTGCACACGGCCCTCAGCTCCTGCATGCCGCGCTTATATTATAACGTGCACATACACGCATAGGCACAGACACGCGCGCGCGCAGGTGAGAGCTGGGAGTGCTGTAAAGCAAAGTGATTCCGCGACGCTCCGCTATAACTTAGTGTGTGTGCGCTCGCGCGCGCGAGGTCTACCTTGCGCGGGTTATCTGTGCATCGGGCGTAAGTAAGTAAGTACGTGGATACGGTTATACGGCGCAACAGCAGCAGCAGCAGCAGCTCTCTATGTATAAGCCTCGCACCAATGTTCGATAGCGCAGCCCTCGAGGCATTAACGGCCGAGCCATAAAGGATGCACACACGCGTCTCTCTCTCTCTCTCTCTCTCTCTCTCTCTCTCTCTCTCTCTCGCCTCCTTTGCGAATGTCTTTTCCTATTAAGCGCTCGCGCACTTGTACCATTAGCAGTCGAGAGGCAGCAGCTCACCGCGTTTAAGCGCAAAACAGGAGCAGCATGAAAAATTTATCGCGCGACTTGAGAATTTTTATCATCTGCACTGGGCCTTTATTGCCCTACCCTCCCTCAGCGCATATATATACACATAAAGAGTGTCGAGAGCTTGATATTTCTTAATAGAGTATTAAAGTGCGTCGATTTCGATCTAACGTCACCGCTAAATAATTGCCGATGTCGCACTTATATTTCAGCTGGTAATGAGCTGGTGTTGGCTGAGATTGGGTGTAAAATAACCGAGTCTTAATGATTGTATTTGAAGAAAACGTTTTGATCGAGTTTGCGCAACGATGTGACATCGTGCGGTCGGGTCTTTTGGATGACTCCACGGCAGCAGCAGCGGCAAGAGAGTGAAGCGACGCAATCGCCGAGCACACGGCTCGAGCATAACAATTATACAAAATGTTTCTGTAACGGGCCACTTCTCTATTCGGCCAAGAGACAATAAGAGAGAGTAAGGGAGAGATAGAGATAGATATTGCCGTGTGCAACATTTGTCAGGCAAGGGCGCGGCGGTGGCAACGGCAGGCATGCAGATGGCACTAATCCGCCGCCGTTGCGCTCCGTGAAAACAGGTGTATTCGGTTGTAGCCACCGACTGGGGACTGCCAAAACGGTATACACCAAATATAAACCGTCTGCAACAGCAGCAGCAGTGGGGAGAGCCGCTTCTTTTTTAACTGTTCTTTCCTTTTCTTTTCTTCTGTGTCCGACTCGTGCGCGTGGCTGTCGTTCCTTTTATTATCTCTCACTGCTGCTGCTGCTTCCCTCTTCTTGGCCGCAAGCGAGCGACCCATTGTCGTGCGCGCTGCTATACGAATCGTTATAGCTGCAGGGCCGATATGCGATAATTCTTCGAACGGTCGAAAATAGCTCGCTGAAACCGTTCGAATTGTCACGAATTTATATAGACGGTCCCGCGCAATATTTTTTCAATTCCAATTAGCGGCGAGAAATATATGTATATATATCGTCCGTGTTTCACCTATATTTTCCGAGAAAACACAGCTCGCGAATGAAGTGAGAGAGTTATGAAGGCAGAAACAGCGAGAGAGAGAAAAAAGTAGAAGAAGGTTATCGATCGAGACATCAGAGAGGAGCGAACGATTGTTTCGAGCCCGTGTGTGCCGCGGCGGCGCGAGTTGCTTGATTTTTTCTAATAATAACCGAGCGATAGCAAGGATAGATCCCACGCAGTTGCGTTACGTGACGCCACGCAGTGGCTGGTACAGGCCGATTGCTGCCACTGCAGCAGCAACAAGCAGGTGACGAGGTCCGTCGTATCGCATTAGTAGCTAGATGTACTCCCGACGTGGTTCTGTATATATATATATGGAACCGTGCGAACATACACACACTGCTACTCGGCTTCTTCGTCGCCCCGAGGCCCATTGGCCCGCCATATTCATTTTGCACAATCTCCTTGTACCCAGCTGCTTTATTATTTGCGCCCCTCTCTCTCTCTCGCTCGCTCTCTCTCTCTCTCTCTCGTTCCGACACATGCCATTTGCGAAACGCACTTTTCAATTGTAATACCTTTTTCATATGAAAAGTTCGCCAATTCGCAGCAGGTAAAATAGACTCTGCAGTATACGGCCTTAATTTGAAGATTGTTCGAGTCGTGCTGTGTAGTATAGCGTAATTAAAGCTTTATCTAACCGGAGCAGAGCGATTCTCCAAGTTTCAATCGTTAAATTGAATTTTCAGAGCTGCACATACGATTCGAAGACGCGTCTGTTTTTTTTTCCCAGCGTGTAAAAATGTAAATGGCTTCTGTTGCCAGTCGAGCTGCAGTCGCTCGAACGAAAGAAACGAGAACTACATTGCAAGGAGAGCGGCAAGGGACCTATACGGTGGCCGGAAAAGAAGACCGAAGGGAAGTAATATAGTCGATATGTGCTGTGGCTCGTGCGCGCGCTCTCTCGGCCTTGAGTACGAGTCTCGTCCGTACATTTCGGATTGGGACACAATAGACGGGCAGTGCGGCTATAGCCGAGCTACTCTGATAAGAAATATAAGAGCAGCTCGAGCATGCTTCCGCTCTCTCTCTCTCTCTCTCTCTCTCTCTCTCTCTCTCTCCCTCCCTTGAGTTCATTGCGCGTCCATCGCAGGCCACTCGCTTCCCTCCACAGCAGTACCGTGTACGATTTATTGATTTCTGACGAAATAACGACCTTCTTGTTTTCGCCATGCATCGAGTAACGCTGCACCGACACCTCCTCGACGCTTCCTCGCATGTGCGATCAAAGATTTGGAAATTTCGACGCGGCCTCGTACCCGAACACTTCCGGCCCGATGCTTAACGATCGACCGACGACGTCGTAATTTTTGGAAGAAAAAAAAAAGAGCGAGGCACTGGCATCGTGCAGCTTATCTGGAAACGAGTGTACAACAGCGTCGATCTCAGCTCGCTCTCTTGTCTTGTTTTTCAGCTTCCGAAAGACATAAAGCACTTGAGGATGTAGGAGAGTAAGAGAGAGAGAGAGAGAGAGAGAGAGAGGAAAAGTATGCTTGGGGATTCGTCCGTCGTATATTTCGTTATTAGTACTATAGCGAGAGAAAGATGTTCATAGGGGCGCGCTCGGAGTTTAGAAACCCACTGATTTATACTTCCCACGTTGGCCGCGCGCGCGCACGCGTTACGGGGACGCGTATAAAAATCATGGCACCGACGACGTTAAAAGTACTTTACGAGTTTCGAATTAACAAATTTATTGCTTACGTCTGTTGATTCTATTTCAATGATACCGGTAGTTCAGTGAAACCGCCATCGCGCTTTCGGCCATCTCTCTTCCTTCAGCTGTAGCTCGAGCTCACGTGATGTAGTATATATATGTACGAGTTTAACAGGCGGCGCCGATTTTATTGTCGATGATTCTGATTCAAATGAGAGTCGTAGAGCACATGTGCAAAAGTTACCGATAAATCTTGTCTCCTCTTTTCTCTTTCTCCTCTACTCCCATGTTCCACGTATAAGCGAGGGGGACAAATGGCAACCGCAGAAACAGAAAACTATCAATGTATACTGGTACACAGGTCCGACCTCCATTACCCAATCGCGTAACATCCTCGAGCAGCAGCAAGAGCAGCAGCGGTGAATTAACAATTTACCTATATGCGTGGCAGACGACGCAGCTCGCAAAACTTTCTCTCTCTCTCTTCCAGCTTGCCAAGGGTGGAAATTCGAGGAAGGAAATCGACCAATCACCGCCACTCACGGCGATACATCAAAACGAGCCGTGGCAGTAAAAAGGGAGGAACCTTTCTCTCGCTCTCAGCCCGCGGCGGTATATAGGAATGCCAAGCTCGAGGGGTGACAAGGGCAGCAGCAGCAGCAGCGGCAGCAAAACCCCGTATACACGTCTAATTTTAACGACACCCGATATGCAGATCGACACAACGTGTGTGCGCGGAATCTATGCAAATTCCCAAACGGTAACGCTTGCCGCGCGCGCGGCGGCTCGTCGATCTGTACAAGCACGGCTGGTGTAGAGCCGGCCTGCACACACTACACCGAGCTGCAAGTGAGAGAAAAAAAGGACGACGGAGCGAGAAAGACGCGAGCCGAGAGAGAGAGAGAGAGAGAGAGAGAGACGGAAAAAAGAGGGAATTATATTGGCCCCCTGAAAACTGGTTCTCTCTCTCTCTTTCTCTCTCTTTCTCTTTCCAGCGTGCCTGAATGCTAAACGCGTTCATATATATACACGAAGCAGGAGGAGAGACAAACTTTCACACACACTGCCACACGCACGAGCGCCTTTCTTTTCTCTCTCTCTCTCTCTCTCTCTTTACCCACTGCTGGCAGCTCTATCGCACACACGGACACACGTGCGTGAGGAGAGCAACACAGAGCGGCGCGGAAACGCAGCCATTTATACACGTCCCGATAATATATATCGGCTTCTTCGCTTTTTGTGCGTTTTATTAAGGTTCGGTTCTTTGTGCTATACCCGCTCTCTGCTCCTATGCTCTGTCTCTTTCTCTCTCACTCTCCTTTCCCTCGGAACCACTGGTATTCTCAAGGGTTGGACAAGGTATAGACAAGCACCGGTCTTCACGAGCATTATGTTTATATATAGACTAGGTCGTTTAGCCGCATGACGGATCGTCCTGGAATCCGCGTGTGAACCCCACTCGGATGTATATATCCACTCGTTAAGATCCAAAACCTGTTTCGTGGATTTTCCTCTACTGCGCGAGGCTGTATGCACATGTGCGTCTCTGCCTGTGTCTCGCTGTATTTGTGTGCATGCGAAATCGTCTTGTATATACCAGCCGATGACTCGAGTTGCGCGCTTTGTGACGGCGACGAAAATAAAAAAAAACAACACGAAACTTGATTAATCCAATATGTGCCCTTCTGTATATAAGAACCTGAATGAGAATTCGCCGATCCAATTTATAACGACTCTTATTTATTTTGCATATGCGCCATATACTCGTTCTTTTCTCCTTCGATGCTCTTATTGTCGCTGCAGCGATTAAAATTATACAAAGTCCGCTTTGAAATTCTAACGATGTGAACATCAGAGTTGCATGACTAATGACAGAGTCACGTATCAAGAGAAAAGAGGAACAACGGTTACATATATATAGGCGTTCATAAATTGTAACTGCGAGAGATCATCTTAAAGGTGATGATCCCACGCAGGTGGTGGAATCGTCGCGAGTCTCTCCGCGGGACTGCGAAAAGAGACGACTGCAGGATAAATAAAGTTATTCAAAGTGAAAAAAAATGCTGCCCCTTGACCCTGGCATGGGTGGCACGACGTCGACGGCGGTGGCGGCGGTGGCAAGGAGGTTAGCGGGACTCGAGTCTCGCGCTTCCAGAGCCACTTCAAAGTACCGGCGCTAATTGGATTTACAATGAGTCGCTCGCTCGGCGCGCGCACTCCGGAACTTCCGAAGTACAGCAGCAGCAGCTATGCTCGTCTTGCGCGAGGCTCAGAAAACCGAGAGTTAAGAGAGAGAGAGAGAGAGAGAAGCAGCCTGGCAACCCCCCGCAAGCGCCTAAATAAAGACTTTCTTCTCCGCCGCCGCGATTACGCAGTCCCGGCAGTTAAGTGACACGGATTTTTTACTCTCTCGCTCTCTCGCCCCCCCCCCCTTCATCCTCACGCCGGCTTCGCTTCTATATAGGACCAGCAAAAGTAGAGGAGTGCCGTGGTCGAGATTCGCTCTCGCGTGAACGCGTCCGTTTAAGAGGTCGGTTTCCTCTCTTCTCTCAGACCGAGGGTCTTTCTTGCGGCGGCTCAAAGCTAAAGTGAGAAAGACGGATAGTGAGAGAGAGAGAAAGTACCCCAAGGGTGAATATTGATGGAGTCTTCGACTTGGAGGGGTTAGTAAGTCTATGTAAAACCGATAATCCCTGGCCTCATCTTTACGACGTTAAATTGATACTTGGGGAACCGGTGCGGAGATACTTCGCACACTGAATTTTTCTCTGCGCCTCTCAGCCGCAGGTTTCGAAACGCCACACGCACACACACACACACTCGCCTGTTATGTTGTACAGTTTTTGTTTTGCGTACACCATGTGCCAAGGTTCTCGACATTTTTAATCGAATATACACAAATGGGATCGTTATTTTGATCCTTGAGAATGTCGAGTCTTTATCGCGTTCACGTACAAAGTTGCACGCAAGTTTTATCGGGCAGGAGAGGCTCGATTACGCGGAATCGGCTATCAGAGAAGTTCAGTGCACATAAGTATATGTATATATGTTTAAGTGGAGAAGCAGGTGTTTAAAAACCATTCCCATGTGGAGTGTATGCGTGTGCGTGTGTGTGTGTGTGTGTGTATTTGTATATACATAGTGACGGACAAATCGACCAAGGAATTACGGAACGCTCGCGAAACACTCCATCTCTCTCTTTCTCTCTCTCTCTCTCTCTCGTTCTTTCTTTCTCGATTCAAGTTCATAGCCGCAGCGCTTAAAACACCATCTGCGAATGGACGCCGCGGCTGACGCGAGCGAGCGAGCAAGACGAAGCTAAAGGGGGAGAGAGAGCCTCGACGCCGGTGCATTCTAACGCGTGATTATGGCACACAGACACACAGACACACACACACACACACATACACACACATGGATGCAGAAACGTATGCGGCGGAGGTCAGAAAGGATCTATGCCTCACTGCACCGCGGCGTCATTACGAATGTATCTACCGACAGATCACGAAAATGAAAAGTTCGATAAGAGCACTCTGTCAGCGTAATATTTCTGTTTCCTCTTGTTTCGCGCAAAACAAAAAGAATGAAAAAAAAAACAACAGCAGGAGAGGAGAATATATACAATCGCGGGACTCGCGGAATTTCCATGATCCTGGCAACAGAAAAACACTGTATTATACCGCGCGCACTTTATCGAATTTCTCAGCCATCAATTTGGCCTTATCGTGCGTTACGAATCAACCGCAGCTCTTACGCATAGCCTCTCGATGCATCGCTACATATATATAGGAAAAACCAAAAAGTAGCTCGGTGATCAACCGAAAAAACAAACCGACTGAGCAGTATATAAGCGGAAACGGAATTTAAGCGCATTACCAAAGTGCTCTGCTTGCCGGATATGTGCATAATATCGGCCATTCAAGTGCATATACGAACGGTGGGAGGAGAAAAAAGTGCGAAAATTATTATCCAAGCAGCTCGTAGAATTACGTTCGATCGGCGAGCTGTACAATATGTATAGATGAGTTGCGAGAGCTCCGAGCACCAGTTGCGTGCTCCTGGCCACCGCTGCACCACCAGCTCTCTCTCTCTCCCTCTCTCTTGTGTGTGTGTGTGTATGTATACATCGAGTTTTGTTTTTTACTCGTGGCTGCGAAAACGAGATGGGGGGATGAGCGTCAGTGTATACATATATACAGCGCTCGGGATATCCGGAGAATGAGGGAGAGCGAAAGAGAAAGAGAGAGATGGTAGTAGCAAGGGGATGGAAAACGGGATAGGAGGAGGACGCTGTTGCTGCGGCGCACCGGCCACGTGCTTCGACCGCATCGCGCGCGCGCGCCTCTACCTGTCTATGTGTGTGTGTGTGTGTGTGCGCGTGTGTATGTTGGTCACTGCAGCAGGCGGGGATTATATACGCGTGCGTTTTTTCTTTTTTCTTTTCTCTTTTTTTATAAACGTGTGCAAGCGATTCGCGTGCCTGTCTCTTTCTCTCCTGTTTTTTTTCATATACAAACGAACGAGCTGTACACGAGGTGACGAAATTTTGCGAATATAATCGCGAATTCACAATCTATATTACGCAGCTCAGCTCCGCGGCGGCGAAATAACCGCGCGCTGGATTCCTTTTGCACATTGTTGGACTCTTTTGTGTCTCTCCTGGTTTTTTTCTTTTTTTCTTTTTTTTTTTGTAAACCGAATATAATGTTAATTGCTCGGGGGGTTGCGTCACACCAATTAAAAGTGCGTATATTCCCCGATGTATATGTATATATGTGTCTGGCACGTGGAGATATCTATGAAAAAGAATTCCGGCCGCTGAGAGAGCGTATAATGCTTCATTGTTTCTTTAATTACGACTGATCAATTACCCAATCCTCGTTCTTGCCGAGCTCATAACTTTTTACGATAGGAGAGAGAGAGAGAGAGAGAAGAATGGCGAGGTGATCGGCTCGAAAAATATCGCGAAATCTTTGGAGGAGGCTCTAAAACGCGCGAGGCAACAAACAATTTAGCCGCGAAATCAGAACGGCTTCGAGAGTGAAAGTCATGCACGCTCCCGTTTCCGTGGCCGCCTCTCTCTCTTTCTCTCTCTCTCTCTCTCTCGCTCACCCCTTTTTCGCAACTTCCGCTCCTCCGCTCTTATGCAAAGGTCTCGCGCTTAACGCTTCAAGTACACACACATACACACATACATCGTGCAAAGTGAAATAACAGTGCATCAGATGTGCGTTGAAGGTATTGGAGAGGGAAGGGTTGGACAAGTGTGTACGCGGCGACTACTCGCGCTAAAGATTTAAGCGTCGCTTTCCGTAAACATCGCTAACCCTCTTTTAGCGGCTGAGCGATTATATTGTTGCTTCAGTGCTGCCGGTGCTCAGTCTCTCTCTGTGTGTGTGTTGCAAAGCTGCGTGCCACTTGCGTACACTGTGGACCTGCGGGCGTACAATGTGCGTTGTGTGTAGAGGTGCGGACGAGAGAGGAGAGAGAGAGAGAGACAGACAGAGACGGGGTTGAAATTCGAACGCGCCACACGCTCTCGAACTCGAGTGGACACATGAGTCATGCGCGCGCCACTCTCGACAGAGTAGCCTACTACGCCACTACTACTACTACTACTACCGGCGCACTCATTCACCATCCCGTGTTATATACACTGCTGCTGCTGCTTTGCTTTCTTTCGCGCTCGCGGAGCATTTGCTTCATTTGCTCTTTGTTTTTTATCCCACCGAGGAGCAAGTAGTTGCAATTGCGCATTCTTAGCGCTCCTGTTTCTTCCTCGCCGATATTTGGAACCGCTATTTCACGTAATGCATTTTTTTGTCTATGTAGTTTGTAAATATTGTGTGGGAAATTTGAGCTATGCAGGCTTCTTTCGGGAAATCACGGAAATCGGTACATAAATTGTTTTAGATTTTCATATTCACTTTGTTCTAATGGATGTATATATATATATACATATATTATGCGAAATATTATACTGTTATCGCTTCAGAAAATTTCAA